>JAMPIV010007579.1:0-259282 GCA_024509875.1 Oreohelix idahoensis | reverse complement strand
GTTTTTTAGGGGTTTTTGTGGGGTTTGTTGGTGGGTGTTTGGTGGGGGGGGGTGGGGTTGTGTTGGGGGGGGGGGGGGGGGGGTTGGTTTTATTTTTGTTGGGGGGGGGGGGGGTTTTTTTGGTGGTTGTGTTGTGGGTAGTTGTTTGGGGTTTTTGGGGGGGTTGGTTTTTTTTTGGGTGGGGGTTTTTTTGTTGGTATGTTTTTGGTTTTTTGTGGGGAAATGTTGGGGTTTTTTATTTTTATGAGTTACCGTTTGTTGTGTTAGTGTATATTGGTTGTGTTTAATGGTTGTTTTTGGATTAGGTTGATTTGGTTTTTTTTGGGGGATGTTATAGGGTTTTGTTTTTTTTGAGGGTTTTGTTAGGGTAGTTAATTTTATATAAAGTTTTTGATTGTTTTTTTGTGTTGATTAGATGTGTTAATATAATTGATTTTATTTTTAAAATTTAGAAGTAAATTTTGTGATTTTTGATTTTTTTGTTTTTTAGTTTATAAATAGGTATAAGATATTGTGTGAATAAAATTTATTATTTATGTTTAATATTTTATAAATTATGATATTTTGTTTTTAATTTTTTAAATTTTATTGGTATTTTGTATTATTTTTTTAATTGATTATTAGATATTGATATAATTATTTTAATTTTTTTTGAAGGATTGGGTTTTTGGAGAATAAAGTTGGGTTGATAAAGGAAATAATAATTGTGAATTGTGATTTTTGTATTGTTTTTATGTATGGTTATAATAAATAAGGAAAGTAAATATTTGTTATTATTTACTTTTATAAAAAGAATTTTAAGATAAAATGTTGATTATGTTTATTATTAGTTTAATAAATTTAGCTGTAGAATAAGTGTGATTTATGGTATGTTATATGTGTGTTTGAATTTGTTTGTTTAATTGTTTTTAAGTTTGATTTGGTAAAAATGTTATTATTTAAGGTTCCCCAATATAAGTAATAATCTAAAACTAAATTTGTCGAAAGTATAATATATGTGGCAATTTGGTTAAAAACTAAATGTGAATTAATTTGAAATAATAAGTCAGTAAAAATTTGATTTATTTGAGGTAAAATGATATAAAATTAATCGCGCTAATTTATTTTAAAAAAGATTTTATTTTAAAATAAAAGAGCACTGCACTTTATATAAACTGTTAAAATTAAAATAAAAAAAATTTTATTATGAAATATACTTTTTGTATATTAAAAAAATTAAATATCCCCAATTAGATATATTATAAAATTTAATGATGTTATTGATATGATATTTATTATAAATTAGCCAAATTACCAACGACCCAAAAATATAAAAAAAATTTTAAAATTAACCTTGTCCTATGTGTCAAAATTAATTCAAACTTGTCCACATAACGAAAAAATGACGTCCCAGTTGGGGTAAATCGAGAATATCTAGTAATGAATTCATTTTTGTTACTTCAACCAAACGTTCCAGTGAAATAATTCATTAGAGGTTTGGATATGCATATGAGGTTGATGTGTGTCCATTAAACTGCCATTAAAAGTGTATCTTTGTCAACCATTGTGAACACTAGGTGGTGCAAAAAACTACCCCTATTAACCATACGTAGCGTTCACCGTTCCCCAACCAATTTCTGACTGAGTTCCATAAAATAGATATGGGCTAGCCAGTAAGGTTAGTGTCATAACTCACACTCTTTACAACTTAATTAGATTAACATTACCTTCACAGCTGATCTCAGTCAGTACACTAAGTTCCCTATAAGTATTTATAACTTCCCACTTCACCACAAGGACCTGTTCTCCCAACTTAATCTGATGTTTTCTTTCTTCTCGTGATATCACCATGGATTTTGTTTTAGAGCTGCTTATGACCATCCCTCTCTTCTCCAGCTCTTCCTTCCAGACTTGCAGGTTGGATTGGAGATGTGCCTCTGATTTAGCAATCAGGGCAACATCATCAGCAAATGCCAGCTCCGAAATATAGACCTGTCTCATTTTCCAGTACCCCACTGAATACTTTCTTGTTCTCTCCTTACATGCCTTGATGACATCGTCCATAAGGAGTATGAAGAGGTAAGGTGATAGGATATCACCTTGTCTTACACCAGTGGTGGTCCTGAACTCTTCTGACTTATGGTTTGCTGTCCTCACATAATTTCTGCAAGACTTGTAGAAGCTCTGTATAACATGAATCAGAGGTGCTGGAATATTCTTCCTTGCCAAACAGTCCCAAAGTTTGCTCCGGGGGACCCTGTCAAACGCCTTTTCCAGATCTATGAAACAAAGATGGATCTCACTCTTATACTCAAGGGCCTTTTCACTCAGCTGTCTGAGTGTGAAGATTAGGTCTTGAGTACTTCGGTTTGCTCGGAATCCGCACTGGACCTCATCCAATTGTGGCTCAGCTAGGCGTCGGAGTCTCTGCTCTAGGATTCTAGAGTAGATTTTACCAGGGACACTGAGAAGGGATATGCCTCTATGGTTTCCACATTGTCGATTGTCACCCTTTTTGAAAATTGGTGTTATGATGGCAATCTCCCAATCCTTTGGTATGGTCTTGTTGCACCATGCTGCCTGTAGGACCTTTAAGAGTAATAGGTCGCCTGATGCTCCCATGTACTTAACCATTTCTGGTGTTATACCATCATGCCCTGCTGCTTTGCCCATCTTGATTTTCTCTAGTGCTGCCCTCAGTTCTTCCATCTTTATGTCATCTTCACCATCATTGGTTTCCTCTTCTGTGTCAGTGGTTATCATTTCTGATGCTTCATCATGCTCACCATCCAGGAGTTCTGAGAAATATTCTTTCCATCTTTCCATTACTTCCTTCGGGGCAGTTAAGCAATTTGCCTTGCTTGTCCTTTATAAATTTGAGAGGGCATTGTTTTTCTTTCCTCATGTTCTTTAGGGTCTTATAGAACAATTTCTGGTTTTCTTGTGCATCTTTTTCTAGCTTTTCTCCAAATTCTTCCCAGGACTTCTGTTTTGCTGCTAGCACTTTGTTCTTTGCTTCTGTTCTGAGTGTCACATATTCTCTATATTTTTCCATTTGTCCTGTTGTGTTTTTAGCTCCTAAGTATTGTTTCCATGCCATTTTCTTCTCTCTTATTTTCTCTTTGACTTCCTCTGTCCACAAGGTGTCCTCTTTCTCTGGTTCCCAAGTCGGACTTCACCGCATGCTTCTGCAGCAGCTGTCTTTATGATATCCTTGAATTTATTCCAGAGGGTTTCCAAGTCATCAGGTCGTTCTTCTGTGTTACTCACTGCTGTAGCAATAAGCCCCTGATATCTGGTCTTAATTTCTGGCTCTCTCAGCTTGTAGGTCCTAATGCTCATTTCTCCTGCTCGTTTACTTGGTTTCTTGCGTGATGTTGGGCAGTTCCTAGGCTGAGCAACTCTTTCAGTTGTTCGTTTGATTGTTAGCAGGTAGTGATCACTTCCAATCTCTGGCCCCCTCCAGACTCTTGCATCTCGGACATATCTGAATGAGCTTCTTGGTTGGTTCACATCTAGTGTATTCATGTATGCGCTTATGGGGGAACTTTGTGTTTGTAATGATCAGATTCTGCTCACTGCAGAATCTAAGGAGTTGTAAAATCACTCCGGTATTTAATTATTTATATTAAAAATAACTACACGAGTGGCTAGCTAATGTATCGCTTTTACCACTTGCTATGAACAGTTAATTACTTAAAATTTACACAAGATGAAATAGAAATATATGGTTATTAAACAATTACGATCACCTAGCGTCTTAAAATTATGTTACGCATCTATTACTCGGGAAATAAAGGATAGTTACATTTTCGATTTACATTTGGAGAACTTTGCTAGAGGTTTATTTAATAGGTTTAAATTAACACAAAAATCCAGTGAAATAAATGAACTTTACACGTTAAAACTCTAATATGTTATTACCGCAGCACACATAATGAATTCAGACTCCACGTACAAATGAAAAAAAAAAAATCTTGTTAGATTCTAATAATATGAGCTAGCCTCATCTTCAACTCTCTTGCGCGAATGATAACTGCATTTTAAAGAGATTTCTGTATGTATGAATTTAATGACAATTAATAGCCCCATGCGAAATTTCTCGCCTCTCTTGATTCTCGGGAACTTTTTCGTTTTGGGCCGCGAGTCAAAGCTCTGTTACCCAACTATCTACCGCTGACTTCCCCCGTTCGTCTTCGTCCTGCAGCGATTTCTAACCCTCTTAGACCAGTTCGCGTTAACGTGTCAACCGGAGGTGTTAAAACGTTGCTTTGTTCTAAGGGACTACAACAGTCTTTAATAGCTGACCGCTTGCCGCTCTGGCGACGCCTCTTTGAAGGGATGACAGAAGAGATTCAGAGGTAGTTTGATTAAGAGGTAGCTTAAAACGCGAATGGTTAAAATGAACAAATGTCAACAATATTCTTCAAACGAACTTCAACAAGTAGTATTGAACTGGGTGAACTGGGCAAGTACTGGCAGTACAGAAGTCGGTGGTGACTGTACATAGATTTTATTCAACACAGCACATACGGAGTGGACAAGACTAACATCGTCACAGGCGCAGAAATCATACGTCAACATGTTGATAATTACTTTTAAAGTTCCTGAAGATTCTCTACTAATAAAGTCCTCTGACTCAAGTGACTGAGGATCACAAAACTGTTACCATATAATATTCCGCTCATTCAAGTCCATTGACCTTCCTTCAAGGACGTCCATCATGGTAACGTATTCATACTCCAGGATAAAATTCTTCCATACCATACTTCACAATCCCAGACTTTCTCCATACATCCCGTTATATATAGTATATAGTTTTCAAACAAAGTCATACATGATAATACGAACAGGTTAGAGATTCCAGTTGACTAACCTCTCCCATTCTATGCCACGCTTCTGGCATTGTAGTAACAGCATATTAAACATGTGAAGCATATAAATTCATTAACTTGATTTCTTGTAGGTATTCTCCCTCTACGAAAAGATTCAAAGGCTATCGACTCCGTGTGTCCAATTCTAGGAATGTCATCTACGATGAATTCCCGCTAGACCATTAATAGGAGCGGCCTGATACTTTAATGTACGTAAATAAACATGCCATAAGAAATGGGGGCGACACTTACTTTACACTTCCACTATTGACTTCGTCATGAAGATCAATAGATACGAATACAACTGATGGCTATTTCACATTTGCCAAAAATCAAAGGATAACACAGCGGACATAAATATGGTCCGAGCTGCCCCTTACATGACGTCAGAAACTACTCAACTAGGTTACACGTGCGTCCAAAGCAACTCACCCTGCATTGTGCACGTCAGTGCGTGAATCAATCGAACGCACAAATAATATAACTATATAAAACTGGTGCGTACATTTGGCAGGACCGAAGACTACCCCCATAGGTAATAAATGTACGTAACAGCTCCCTTATCACCTCCCCTTAAAAAAATTCATTCTATTAATTTTTTTCGAACTAATTACTCGAGAGAGGTGAGTCAAAACTACAACAAGATTTATGACATGCATAAAATTATATCATATTAAGAAAAGAATATTAAATGAAAACAATATAACTAAATGATAGTATGCATTAAAGCACACATCCACCATCGACCTACTTTGGAACGATGTGGTAATATAAAACAAGTTGAAAAATGAAAATGAAGAAACCGTAAAAAAAAGATGATAATAAAATTCAACCAAATTTTTTTTAAAAAGAAATTTGAAACATATGATTTCAAAAATGAAAATGAACAGCAACACTGATGATGATCAATGATGAAAGAATCAATAAAACAGAAAATTTTAAAATACAACATGCAAAATGAAACAAAGCATAATTAAAAACTTTAAGAAGCAACGCACTTACTATTTCCTAACACTAATAAGTTTGACTAGTTATCTAAAAGTGAGATATCATGTAGTGGGATACGTGAATACACGTATTGCGAAACACTAATAAAGTTAGTAGATGTGTGATTTATAATCAATCAAATTGATTAAATTGAATTATACTAATTAGTAGTACTTAATTTATGAACAAATAACTAATTACTAATTTATTCTAAGTGATTTCAATTTCACTCATTGTTAATATTCTTTTAGAACTAGTTAAATCGACAAGAATATGTTCTCAATGTACCATGCCTGAAATAAGTTTACGAACACGATATGTAGTGTAATATGTTCCATAACAATAGTGAATGTCTATTTGTCGCATTTACCAATGTTTCCATACTAAAAAAAAAATGTTACTTTAATATCACTGTTCCCGTTCTAACAAAACGTTACTTCACAAGAAATAATGTTATAATCCATACGTAAGTATATTCTGAAAGTTATATATATACGAATACTGCAGAACTACACATAGTCTCCACAGATGTATAATCAGTGACCATGTACAAAGTTATTCATGTTTCTGTGAGGACGTTTCACCATCTGGAAGTGGTTTAATTTCGACATGTTCACTAGGGCATCTTGAAAGACAGTCTGCAAACACATTCTGTACTCCAGGAATAGCTCGTATCTCAAAATGGAACGGTTGAAGCGCAATAGCGTAACGCGCTGACTTTGATGACTTCACGTTCCCTGTGTTCAGTGCTGTAAGAGCTTTCTGGTCGGATTCCACCACAAAGTGTGATCCGAGGAGATAACGATCCAGTTTTGTGATTGACCAGACAAGAGCGAGGAGCTCTTTATCTAGAACGGAATACTTCATCTCGCTCGTCGTAAGCTTTCTGGATACGTACATAACCGGAAATAAGGTGCCTCCGTATTCCTGCATCAAAACTGCCGCGATAGCGTAGGAAGAAGCATCACTGCGAAGAACAAAGGTGAGATCTTTGTTAGGCAACCTTAAAAAAGGCTTATTTGAAAAAAATTGTTTGATATAATCTAAAGCCGTTTGATGATCCTGCGACCACTTTATTATATTAGATGTGCCTTTCTTTAGTAACGAAGAAAGAGGTGCAGTTATAGTAGACAAATGAGGGATGAATTTAGAATAGAACTGTATTAGTCCTAAGAGCGACCTCACTTGTTTTTTTGTCTTAGGTGCTGAGATGTTTAAAATTTTAGAGACGTTACTGTCTTCTGTATACATTAAACCGCGACCTATACGGTGACCAAGAAATGAGATGTCATGAAAACCGACAAAAGACTTTGAAGGTTTCGCTGTTAAGTTATAATCCCGTAAGGTAGAAAGTAAAGATTTTAAACCCTGAATATGTTCATCCCAAGAGTCACTGAAAAGACAGATGTCATCTATATAAGTAATGACATCGGGACGATGAGATAATATGCGGCGCATCATGCGTACAAAGGTAGCTGGCGCATTCATTAGACCGAATGGCATAAAATTCCATTGAAAAAGACCCCGTGGCGTCGAGAAAGCGGTGAATGGCTTTGCTTTAGGGGTTAATGGCACTTGCCAATAACCCTTTGAAAGGTCAAATTTCGAAAAGAATATGGCATGAGATAATTTCTCTAATAAGTCGTCTAAAAGAGGTAATGGTTCCGCATCGAATTTTTAACTTTGTTTAATTTCCTGTAATCTACGCAAAGACGTATATTGTTGTCCTTCTTCCTAATGATTACCATAGAAGAAGAATATGGTGATGAAGATGGTTCAATTATATTTAATTGAAGCATCTCATCCAATTCCTTATCAACCTTATCACGAAAGTGTAAAGGAATAGGATATGGGTGAACTCGAATCGGTGTATCGTCAGTCAGAATAATGTCATGTTGGATGACTGACGTATGACCTGGGATGTCAGTGAGGACATCCTCATACGTGTGTAGAATATTAGAGACTTGCTGACGTTGATCATCAGTAAGAGTAGATGAGATAGTAACATCATTCCATTTCTCAGTGGAATGGAGTGGTACAACTGGTATTGGTAGTTGTACATCATCGAAAGAAGATTCCTCTTCTTGGATGACTGACAAACTAGAATAGTGTTGAATAGGAGGTGTAGGATCGTCAGTTGCTTGGAACACTGATTGTAGATAATCAGGACGTGAGTAATATTCCTTCAACATATTAATGTGGAAGGTTTTATGTTTACCATTAACATCAACGATGTAGTCGACATCGGATATTCTTGAGATGATCCTGAAAGGACCTCTCCAGGTAATTAAAAGACGATTATTATGCGCAGGGAGTAATACAAAAGCTTCATCACCAGGTATGAGCTGGCGAAGACGTCTATACTTGTTTGCAAATAGACGAGCTTTTTCTTTGGCTTGTTCGGATGATGCCGTAGCTAATCTACAAGCATCTATGATTCTCTTTCTCAGAGAGATCACATACTCATAAGAGGATTGAGTTTCCTCCTCAATATTCTCGTCAACCAATAAGTCGTGGATTAACGACATCGGACCGCGTGGTTGCATGCCGAAAACAAGTTGAAATGGAGAAAACCCCGTTGCTTGATTTTGTACTTCGCGATACGCAAAGAGACAAGCGGGTAGGACCCGATCCCAGTCCTGTGGGTGGTCTTGGGTCATCTTACCCAACAACTGCTTGAGTGTCCTATTTAGACGCTCAATTAACCCATTTGACATCGGATGATAAATAGAACTTAGAGATCTGTCTATACCTAATGTCTTCATATTTTGAGACATGGATTCAGAAATGAACTGAACCCCATGATCCGACAAGATTTTCCGTGGAAAACCAATGCGTGAGAAGATTAACATCAATGCCTCTGCTACACTGGCAGATGAAGTGTTCTTGAGAGGGATGGCTTCAGGCCAGCGAGTGCACATATCAATGCACGTAAGGATATGCGTATGCCCTCTAGCAGATGGTAGCATAGGACCAATAATGTCTATAGCCATTTTATCAAATGGTCTAATCGGGATGTCCGCAGCTTGAATAGGAGCCGCATGAAATGGACCCCGTACCTTAACTTCTTGACATATCAAACAAGACCGACAATAGAGAGTGATGTCCTTATGGACGCCTGGCCAGTAGAATGCCGAAAGCACTCTGGATTTGGTACGCGAAAAACCCATATGGCCCGCACATTGCGAGTCATGCGCATGTCGTAATATACGAGATCTCATACAGGATGGGACTATAATCTGAGAACATAAGGATAAATCCTTTTCTCGTATTACTCTAACCAAAATCCCATTTTTAAGTATAAAGTGATGTCTAGATTTTGCAAGTTTGTTGCTGGTATTATTTTTGTTCACATACTGAAAAATTTTTTTTTAATGAATCATCATTCTTTTGCAATGTTGCAAACAACTCCCGTGAAATAGGAGCATCATCATCACAAGTGGTATGAACTGTAGGTTCCATAGGTGTATCATGCGACATATTAGTAGCTTGCGCTCTAGTCACTACTGCATTTGCAGTTTGAATATGTCGCTCTTCCCATTCAGCAATTTGCTGTGGTGTACACTCTTTAATACCATGTATGCGACCAAGTATTAAATCACAAATTGGATTCGGAAGGAGACAAGCTTGAATCTTTCCTGAAAAAAATGGTGTATTAATATCAATAATAGCAGTGGCAAATGTTTCAATTATGCCACCAAACGTTACACACTTGACAACCCGGCCCGTGGCACAACTTGGGTTGATCAACGAAGTCCGGACGCCGACTGTGCTGCAACCTGAGTCAAATAGGAGAGAGCATGAAATATTGTTGACAAATCCCTTGTTAAACTTAAGAGAGCCCTGTCCCTGGTGTACTGACGCAGCAGTGGCCGTACAGACTGCAGGTAGACTAGGCAAGGTATGTCCGCAACGCAGCGTCGTGATCGCCCTGGGCTGGAAAAGAGTAGAGCATTCTGAACAATCTTTGACTTGGGTACAATCAAGAGAACAACACATAGCATTATGAGTTTCAGCTCCTTTACCCTGTTCAATGTTAGCCTGTGTATCACTAAAAGCGACATTAGAATGTCTATTCGTATTACTCAACGATCTATCTCGTCGACGCGATCGATTTTGATTTTTGTCATTAAAATTGCCATAATTGTAGTTTCTGCTAGAGTTAAAATTTGGATGAGTCCGATAATTTGTATAATGATCGTTATGATGTTGGTAAAATGGTTTATTTCCAAAAAATTGTTTGTTTTGCGGACCCTGATATCTTGATCTCCAGTTTTGTTTATTATAATGTCCTTGATTATTTTTAAAATTATTGTTACCAAAATCTTGCGATCTGTGAGCCTGGTTCCAAGAAACATTAAATGGAGCAGATTGTTGAAATTGCTTCCCTTTGTAAAAATTACCATTGTTAAAATTGTCATTATTTCCCTTATTGACATATCTGTCAGCACTAAAAGAACGATTGCGTGAAAAATTGTTTTGTTGTGCTGCAAAAGCAACAGGCAATTCATTCTTAATCTGTCCATTACTTAGATCCATGTTTGGGTGAGCAGTGCAAAAATTTTTAGCATGCTGTTCTAAGTCTTTCATAGATAAAGGTTTCCGTTCGTGTAAAAATGCGAGAAATGTAGGATTTACAGACGAAAGTACCTTATCGCGCATCAGTAAATCGAAGAGACCTTCATACGACTTTTCAATTTTGGATAATTCGATCCATCTTTCTAATGTTAGTCGTATTTGTGACAGAAAATCACTAAAATTTCTGCTAGATTGAGGTAGTAATGTATGAAATCTTGATCGATATTGGTCTTCTGTCATTTGGAATTTTTGCAGAAGTGCCGCTCTAAGAGCATTATAGTCATTTTTCTCACCAATGCTGGTGGTATGATAAACTGCTAATGCGTCCCCTGTAAGTAATCTGGATAAATATGTACAGTATAGAGCTTTATCCACGTTATAAGACACACAAGTGGCCTCAAACCTATCTAGGAAGAATATCACGTCATCAGACGGGGGATTAAATTTTGGTAATTTAAGGTGAATTTCCTTAAAATTATCATGTCTGGATGAAGTTTGGCTTTCAAAAGTTCTCTGAGAATTAGCTTCCTGAGTTAACCTAAGTCTCTCATATTCTGACTCTGCTAATTTCAGTTCATGCTGTCGTTTTCTTTCATTCTCTTCCATCTCAAGCTGAAGTCGTTTTGTGTTTTGTTCAGCTATTAATCTTCTTTCTTGCATTTCTTTTTGTTTAACTTCCATTTCTTTTTCAGCTTTCAATTAATCTTTTTTTCTTCCATTTCCTTTTTAAGTCTATCTTCAGCCTCCCTTTGCTTCTGTTCTGCCTCTCGCTGAAATCGTTTCTCTTCTAATTCAGCGGCTAATCTCATTTTTTCTCCTCTTCCTCAGCTATAAATTTCCTCTTCTTTTCATCCTCCTCAGCAGTTAATCTCATTTTTTTCTCCTCTTCCTCAGCTATAAATTTCCTCTTCTTTTCATTCTCCTCAGCCTCAATCCTTTTTTGATCTGCCTCAAATTTCAAATTTTCCAAACGTAAAGTTTCTAACCTTCTCTGATCAGCTTCTATTTCTTGAGCTTTCTTATATTCTGCAAGTGCAAATGCTTTTGCTTCCTCAGGAGCCATCTGAAGAGCTTTTGCTTGCTTAATGAAATAGTCTAAGGTAGCCATTATTCAATTTTATTATGTAATAATACTACTTAAAATTGTTACTACAACTAGTGGTTTTCGTTCCTGTTCTAGAACGGTAAAATCAATTTATATAATAGGCAATAATATTAATAATTAATAATGTAATTTATAACATGAAATGGTGTGAAAGCAATAACGTGACAGACAATAGCACAATACTGACACGACACGATAATCAAGACAAATGACTACAGTCGTAGAAATCAAATAAAATAAAATGTGGAACTAAAATAGAATGTCGTAAAAAATTACGATGACATCTACGATCAAATAATGCACAAGACAATTGACAACACAGTGTAAAAACATATGCTTTGTAAAAAACTGAACGACAGGAAAGGTGAGATGGACAATAATACAAACAAAATACATCATGAAAATAAGGTACAAGTAAAAATAACTACCAAAAAAAAAAACAATTAAAACTTGACGAAACAGCTAAAACAGTCAGGTGTCACAGACTACCAGACACAGTGGACCAAAGATCCTTCTATGCTCACGCATAGGAACATTCCACTGCGGGAAGTCTGCAAAATAATGTCCTACAGAACGTCTGACGAAGAGCCCGAATTGGCTTCGAGATGGATCTCGTTCGTCAGATCAACCTCCCTACCTCCCACGAAGAATACACAACATATAACACTTAACACGAAAAATATGAATGTGGACATATCACGGAAGGCACAACTAAGCGTAATAAAGTGTACAACGGAAACACGTTATACTCATCTCGCGTGCAGGTAAAAAATCAATGTGCCTCGTCTCCGTGGATGTACGTCTACAGATAAAATACTTCGTTCTGCTTCTCTAGATTACAGCTCGCACGCAATAATGATGAAGAGATGATCTCCAAGTAATCAGTCACTGTGAAACTTGACGTGGAGGTTGATTGAAGACCTTGACCTTGGTAAACGTAAGTTGAATCTGATTTCTCATCCCACTGGGTTCCAAGTTCGAGATGTTGGTGACTTGAAAGTTAAAATCTTCTTTTCAAACGATAATTTGGATGGGTACGTTCCTTTGAAATTACTTCCAGACCACACTGGCATACCAATTATTGTTGAGTCCGTTTTATCGTTGAGTTCAGTTTATTTTGGTGAAGAGGTAGCTTAAAACGCGAATGGTTAAAATGAACAAATGTCAACAATATTCTTCAAACGAACTTCAACAAGTAGTATTGAACTGGGTGAACTGGGCAAGTACTGGCAGTACAGAAGTCGGTGGTGACTGTACATAGATTTTATTCAACACAGCACATACGGAGTGGACAAGACTAACATCGTCACAGGCGCAGAAATCATACGTCAACATGTTGATAATTACTTTTAAAGTTCCTGAAGATTCTCTACTAATAAAGTCCTCTGACTCAAGTGACTGAGGATCACAAAACTGTTACCATATAATATTCCGCTCATTCAAGTCCATTGACCTTCCTTCAAGGACGTCCATCATGGTAACGTATTCATACTCCAGGATAAAATTCTTCCATACCATACTTCACAATCCCAGACTTTCTCCATACATCCCGTTATATATAGTATATAGTTTTCAAACAAAGTCATACATGATAATACGAACAGGTTAGAGATTCCAGTTGACTAACCTCTCCCATTCTATGCCACGCTTCTGGCATTGTAGTAACAGCATATTAAACATGTGAAGCATATAAATTCATTAACTTGATTTCTTGTAGGTATTCTCCCTCTACGAAAAGATTCAAAGGCTATCGACTCCGTGTGTCCAATTCTAGGAATGTCATCTACGATGAATTCCCGCTAGACCATTAATAGGAGCGGCCTGATACTTTAATGTACGTAAATAAACATGCCATAAGAAATGGGGGCGACACTTACTTTATACTTCCACTATTGACTTCGTCATGAAGATCAATAGATACGAATACAACTGATGGCTATTTCACATTTGCCAAAAATCAAAGGATAACACAGCGGACATAAATATGGTCCGAGCTGCCCCTTACATGACGTCAGAAACTACTCAACTAGGTTACACGTGCGTCCAAAGCAACTCACCCTGCATTGTGCACGTCAGTGCGTGAATCAATCGAACGCACAAATAATATAACTATATAAAACTGGTGCGTACATTTGGCAGGACCGAAGACTACCCCCGTAGGTAATAAATGTACGTAACACGTACATTCAGGGGCCCATGGTGCTATTCAAGGGTACTTTTATTATCATCCGACAATTCAAGGGTAGCTTCCATTATTCAGCCGTCACAACTGTGGAGGCTGAGATGCAAAGAATGAACCAGAGTTGGGGCACTGTACGAAGGATGGCCACCAACCGAGCAAAGTGGAATCAATTTGTTGTTGCCCTACAAGACGCCTCTAGGCGTGATGGCCACTGACTGCTTTGACGGTCGGTGGCTGTGACGGACAACTCAGCTGTCCCTGAATGGGTAGATGATGGTAATGTGATAGGGTGGGCGAGTTGGTGATGATGATGTGATATTTGATCATTCTCTTTTCAAATTCGCACCGATCCGAACAACAATAAAAACTCTTGATTCTGAGGCAGGGGCTGTATTTATTTCTACAACCCTGTCAGTGACTACAAGCACAAAAAGAAAATATTAAACAAATAAACCAACAAACCAAACACCAACCAAACACCCAGCTAGTGCTCGATTGCTAATCTGAAGAAGCAAACAAAGCAACGACTGGTTAAAACCATAATAGTTAAATAATGATACTCTCACCTGCCAAACAGTCCTTCCACGCCACCTGACACCTTCAACTATCACACACGCACACACTCATGCGTGTCGTCCAATGCGACTAGTATGGTGTTGTGCATGAGGCTGGCAATCGCACCGTGTAACATAGGTTGCTACCGAAACCACTACTGCAAGAGCACACACCCAACTAACACACACACACACATGCATGTCGTCTAGCGATACTAGTATGGTGTTGTGCATGAGGCTGGCAATCTCACCGTGTAATATAGGTTGCTACCGAAACCACTACTGCAAGAGCATCTGAATGCTTCATGCGGAGGCAAACCACACTGGTGGCCCCATGCTTCCTCAGGAGCGGAGAAGAGAAATATATATCTCCAAGTGAGCCCACGTGCTTTCACAAACCATTCTTCACATAACAATAATTAAATAATAATAACATGGACATAAAATAATATTCAACTATATGTACAACAAATACTCTCAATAATGAGAATAAGCTACTACCTCTAAACCGATCCATCTCAATATACTTCCCTGCACTCTGAAGCATGTCGTATGTGACGACTGGTGCGCCTGGCAACCAGCGTGTCGTATATGACCCCTGATGAGATTGGGAACTCATCACATGAAACACATTGTTACAGAAACAAATACTGCAATAGCATAAAAATGCTTCTTGTGGGCCTGTAATGGACACCAGTTGCATTAGTGTTTCCATGCTCCGCACGGAGCAAACAGAGAAACACCTGTCTCAAAGTGCCTTATGCCCCAAGGAGTGACCTTGCGCTCTCCAGAAATCTAAATACATGTTCTCACCTCACTCAAAGTAACCCACTAAAGATATACAGTAGAATAATCAATAATCGTGAAATACACTTAATTACTCTTACATTAAAGAACAAAATAAAATTACTCTTGACTTTAACAAAACTGGAATTAAATACATCACCTAAAGGAAATTTAACACGTCAACTCTCTCTTCTATTACTGGGGAAAATTACATTTAACCTACTTTCACCCACGTGTCAATTCACACGATATAAAACTGCATAACATTATAGGCTTGATAACTAAGAGTGTTACTGCAGACTCCTCGCGCCGCTTTTATACAGTCATCACCACGTGGCTGCCATCTTGCTATTTCGCTAACAAGTCAATCTTATCTAAATTCAAGTAATCGATCGCTTCTCTGTCCAGTTCCATGCATGAAATACTCTCCTACTAAATTTGCCCGGTCTGATGGATGAAATAATTGCTACGAAACTTCTCACATCTGTGATTTGGACTTACACTATTAAAATCAATCCACGCATATTATTTTCACTCATTTATATTTCAAGACTAAATTATCAGGTCCTGGAAACACATCAATCTATTTATTTCACTAAACATTAAAACAGACACGCTCAATAATATTCTAAAGCTACAGGGAAATAATGGTAATTTCACTAGGAAATATGCTAATCTGCTTTTAAATCAAACTCACGTGTCATGTCTCTGTTCCTCTTCTACCGACACAGGGCTAGCTTAACTTCGTTTCTCTCTCGTCTCGTCTGAATCTTCAAATTGGCCTGTTTGCCGCTCGCTATCTCTTTATATAAGCCCTCGAGCGAATCACTCAACTTACTGCGCGGCACGTAGTAATTGCGCCACGCAAATAACACTCTCCTTTATTGCTCTATTAAGCATGAAAACACAAATATGGCCCACAACTATCAATTATAACACACGACTATCAAATATAACACCATTATAGTTTAGGCTTTATTGTGGCCTAAACTAATATATCTTCTATCACTTTTCACATCCCAGCGTGCTGCGCGCACATCGAAAATATATGGGCGATAAATATGCCTTGAACATGGAGGGTGAAGCCGGGGTGTCTTTACGGCCCCATCACATATCTACCTCCTGATTTTGTTGTCGTCCCTACAACATTACTACCTCTGGCGCTTCAGTCGAAATCTCTCAGATCGTTGGTGATGCGCATGACTCTTTCTGAGCGGCGATGCTTTGGGCTGAGCTTCTGTAATAGGTACAACCCGGCTAGGGACACTCTTGGTCGTCATGTCCTTCGTTGTCCGTTGTTGGGCTGGCAGTTGCTGTGGTATAGAAGATTCATCCACCTATGCCGCGTCGCTGCCTGCCCGTGACATCTGCCTGTCAGTGCCTGCAGCTGTCGACCCTGTAGGGGGATTGCTCCCGACGTGCTCTGCACTCGTTTTGTGTGGACGGTAGCCCACATTCCCTGCAATCTGCTTTTGATGAGTCTCCTCTTCTGGACACCGACGTGCACTCCCTCCTATCTGCTTAGGACGGGTTTCCTCCCCTAGACAACGACCAATTTTCTCGGTTCCCTTAGGGTGACAGTTGTCACGGTCATCTCTTGGTTTATATACTGTAGGCAACCTGGTTGTGGCAGTATGTCTCGGGAAAGAGCTCCTTGAGGGACAGGTGGCTATCAAATGTTCAGTTGACTTGCATCTAAAACATCGTTTTGGAAGAGGGCCTTGAGGGCATTTGGCTGCCATGTGGCCTGAGAACTAACCACAATTATAGCACCTCAACCTGGTAGGCTTTCTCTGTGCCATGGGTCGCCTCCTACTTCCTTTGCATTCTTGACCGCCAATGCCGCACACATAGACTGCTTCCATGCCCTGGGCAGATGGTTTGCTTTCAAATTCCACTCTCTCATTTCTCGCCAGATTCCTGAATCCCTTTCTGAAGATATTGGTCTGATGTATGAATACATCAATACCTCCATCATCTGGCGTGATAAGCCCCCATCCCCTGTGGACACTGTACCACTTGCAAACCCCTTTTCGCCTTGTCGGTGCAACTGCGTTTGTTGGTACTGTCAGCTCACTGCTTTCGTTGATAACAGCCTGACTCTCACCTACAAGAACACGCACCCCCTCGTCGTGCTTTGGCTGTTCTCGCTGTTGGTCTGGTTCTTTCTCTCTTTGCACCTCCTCTTGTACTGGCAAACTGGTCTCTGACATCTGTGCTATGTGGGACTTTAGGAGGGATAATTCTGCTCTGAGTGCCTCCTCTTCATTGTGAGCTTCTACACTGGCTACCTGAACCAGTGTATCAGGCTTTTTGCCTTCACATAAAACAGCATATTCCCAAGGTCCCTGACTCATGGTCTGGAAATTCCTGGTCATCTCACTGACTGGTGGTTGCTCGCTGTAGGCTTCTTCTACTATCTTGAGTAACTGCTCAGGGCTGGCCTTGGCTCCGCCACGTATCCGTAATTCCCTAGAGACCACTGGTGTAACGTTGTTCCAGATCACGTCTACCTTGACTTCTGCGCAAAAGGGCGTCATCTTCCACACGGCCTCTACATGTTCCACAAACTCTTGCCAAGTGGGATTTGCCTTTCCGTCAAATAGCCTTACCTCTGGCACCTCCACGTATACTACCTTCACAGGCGCATTGATCGAAGCCATCTTGCTGCAAGATAACACTGCTGAGTGTTTACACTATTATATTTGCTCGTTTGCTGTTTGCTCGGTGTCACTGTCTACCTTATCCTGCCGACGACGCCAATTGTGATAGGGTGGGCGAGTTGGTGATGATGATGTGATATTTGATCACTCTCTTTTCACACTCGCACCGACCCGAACAACAATAAAAACTTTTGATTCTGAGACAGGGGCTGTATTTATTTCTACAACCCTGTCAGTAACTACAAGCACACAAAGCAAACATTATACAATAAACCAACAAACCAAACAAAAACAAACACCCAGCTAGTGCTCGATTGCTAATCTGAAGAAGCAAACAAAGCAACGACTGGTTAAAACCATAATAGTTAAATAATGATACTCTCACCTGCCAAACAGTCCTTCCACGCCACCTGAAACCCTCAACTATCACACACGCACACACTCATGCGTGTCGTCCAATCCGACTAGTATGGTGTTGTGCATGAGGCTGGCAATCTCACCGTGTAACATAGGTTGCTACCGAAACCACTAATGCAAGAGCTCACACCCAACTATCACACACACACACATGCATGTCGTCTAGCGATACTAGTATGGTGTTGTGCATGAGGCTGGCAATCTCACCGTGTAATATAGGTTGCTACCGAAACCACTACTGCAAGAGCATCTGAATGCTTCATGCGGAGGCAAACCACACTGGTAGCCCCATGCTTCCTCAGGAGCGGAGAAGAGAAATATATATCTCCAAGTGAGCCCACGTGCTCTCACAAACCATTCTTCACATAACAATAATTAAATAATAATAACATGGACATAAAATAATATTCAACTATATGTACAACAAATACTCTCAATAATGAGAATAAGCTACTACCTCTCAACCGATCCATCTCAATATACGTCCCTGCACTCTGAAGCATGTCGTATGTGACGACTGGTGCGCCTGGCAACCAGCATGTTGGATTCAGCCGCACTGGTGTAGCCCTGCTCTGCAAGGAGCAAACAGGAACGTTTATGTCTCAAATGTGCTTTACGCGAAAGGAGTGGCCTCGCGCTCTCCAGAAATATAAATGACTATTCTCACCTCACTCAAAGTAACCCACTAAAGATACACAGTAGAATAATCAATAATCGTGAAATACACTTAATTACTATTACATTAAAGAACAAAATAAAATTACTCTTGACTTTAACAAAACTGGAATTAAATACATCACCTAAAGGAAATTTAACACGTCAACTCTCTCTTCTATTACTGGGGAAAATTACATTTAACCTACTTTCACCCACGTGTCAATTCACACGATATAAAACTGCGTAACATTATAGGCTTGATAACTAAGAGTGTTACTGCAGACTCCTCGCGCCGCTTTTATACAGTCATCACCACGTGGCTGCCATCTTGCTATTTCGCTAACAAGTCAATCTTATCTAAATTCAAGTAATCGATCACTTCTCTGTCCAGTTTAATGTATGAAATACTCTCCTACTAAATTTGCCCGGTCTGATGGATGAAATAATTGCTACGAAACTTCTCACATCTGTGATTTGGACTTACACTATTAAAATCAATCCACGCATATTGTTTTCACTCATTTATATTTCAAGACTAAATTATCAGGTCCTGGAAACACATCAATCTATTTATTTCACTAAACATTAAAACGGACACGCCCAATATAATTCTAAAGCTACAGGGAAATAATATTAATTTCACTAGGAAATAAGCTATTCTGCTTTTAAATCAAACTCACGTGTCATGTCTCTGTTCCTCTTCTACCGACACAGGGCTAGCCTAACTTCGTTTCTCTCTCGTCTCGTCTGAATCTTCAAATTGGCTTGTTTGCCGCTCGCTATCTCTTTATATAAGCCCTCGAGCGAATCACTCAACTTACTGCGCGTTGCGTAGTAATTGCGCCACACAAATAACACTCGCCTTTATTGCTCTATTAGGCATGAAAACACAAATATGGCCCACAACTATTGTTGCGTGCGCATCATGGGGTATAGCGATTATGTTAAAGTGGAGTTGGAGAGAGATCGCTTTGCACCATGTTGTACACTCACCAAACACAAAATAAATGCGATCATTAACTATGACTACGAAGTAGCGTAAAATGACGTAGAAGATAGTTACAGGATTCCACAGTGTCGGCTGGTGTGGCAAGGTCCACTTATGGCAGAGTATTTGATTCTACTTTAAAAGTGTTCATATTGGATGTAGATTTCAAGCAGAAATCTAGTGTAATTCTAATTCAATTGAGGATAAACCCATCTCGTCAGGAGTTAGGAGATTTCGGGTAAGATTTAGGCGAGTATAGCCAAAAAGACATATTCAAACTTATCAAGGTTATCGCAACCGTCATAGAAGGGTATGAGTACCCGAATAAAATATATATGATTTCCGACTCAAAGAAGATGTGCAGGAAGGCACCGAATTGAAACATTATTGAGATGAAAGGATAACTAAATATATCAAGTGGAATTCCTAAGAATAGAATGTATGAAGGAAATAATAATTATGCTATGGAAGCACTCAAAAGAAGATAAGTCTTGATAGCCTAAAGAATTGTGAAGAAGCATATACTTATGCAGAAGTAATCTATGAAATGAAAGAATCGATGATTTAAATGAACAATGTCAAATTGTATTAAGAGTAATGTGTCTCTCACATAAGTTCCTGTGTTGAATAAAGTGAAAGTCATAAACACAGAAGTTTTCGAGAAATGATTTCCAGTTGGAAGCATGAGTTGTAGAGATATAACCAGTTGATAATTAATGACAGTTAGTCAGATGTAAAGACTTAGACCACAAAGAACAGTTCGATTACGAATAGAAAAACTGTGGCCAGAATTTTGGTGACTACATTTCAGAACATTAATACAATATCCCTAGACATCATTCAACATACTAGAGTCAGAAAGAAAAGCTCCTTAACAACTATCAATTATAACACACGACTATCAAATATAACACCCTTATAGTTCAGGCTTTATTGTGGCCTAAACTAATATATCTTCTATCACTTTTCACATCCCAGCGTGCTGCGCGCACATCGAAAATATATGGGCGATAAATATGCCTTGAACATGAAGGGGGAAGCCGGGGTGTCTTTACGGCCCCATCACAGTAAGAACCCTCTCATAACATCGGTACCCCTGAATCGTAAGAGGATGATACGTCCCTTGTAAAACATCAGTATTGTTGGAACTTTTCGTCAACGTGGGCTCATTAGCAATGCACAACTCACCACCTGGGCTCATTAGCAATGCACAACAGAAACGTGGGCTCATTAGCTATGCAGCCTTTCCACGTGGATTGTCAACACTTTGGATAACTAAATATGTAGACTGCTATCTTTCGTGCATTCAGTCAATCGCATTGATTTAAGGACAGGTTAAATCACGCCCATGGATATCTCCAGAGCAATTATAGGCAGTTATTATCATTACCTTGGTCAATACGCTTGCCCAGTGGGGCGTTGCCAAAGTCAACGAAAGAAGTAGCTACGATCAAAGCAGTGATGGTCCACAGAAGCAGCGTCTCAGCGGCATTTCGCATCTCCGTGTTAACCAGAGGAAAGCGCTGAAGCGCTCGAAGACTAAGACGGACGGGAGAAACGAGCCGGTCAGGAAGTGAGTAATCGGACGAGGAACGGGCGGCTAGAATCTCGATTTCCTCCTGAGTTCAAGAAAGGTGTTAGATTCTAACATGTCCCACTAATCTTACATTCCATTTCATATATATATATACAGACCCTGAAGAAATGCATTTTATCATTCGTCCGCCAGAGATTTTAAAATACACTAGCGTATAGTTGAATCCTGCTAGATTTCATCCGAATTGTCGGCTATATTGGAGTGCTATTCTGTTCTGTGCAGACGGTATAATATATTTGTTAAAGTGATCAGTGGTCAAGTGCTTTCATTTTGGTTTACTAGATTTGTGTGTTAATTTAAACTTATTAAATAAACCCATTTCAAAGTTCCAGTTGTAAACTAAATGATATAGCTATAAGTTAATTCCCAATACAACTAGATGCTTAAATTAATTTTGGAAGCCGTTAAGGGATTTTTAACTAATTAATACAGTTTAGTTCTGTATATATATTAATGTGTGTGTTTTAACTATTAGACTCGCGGGAGTTTTTCTTGAATTTATATAATTAAAGACGCGAGTGCTTAAAATAGTTTTGACTATAAATTTATCACGCGCCAGTATATAATGAATATTGGAAATTATGTTGTCATGTTTTTCTATCTTTTCCTATAGAATGATCATACAACCTTTGCGTTCCCAGCCAAAAGAATAAATTATATAGAGAGTCCAGACTCGGTTCTACCTTCAGTCATTACATAAACATTTTTAAATTAACGCTTGTGGCGATCCTCTGTTGGGATCCAGCTAACTGAATTTTTCCAGAAACAAAGCACCCCCAAGAAAGTTTAAAATAAACATTGACTGTTAAAGATAAAACTGGAGCAGAACATTGCCGGAACCGATACACATAATTTTACTGTTCTACTGTGGAAATAAGAAATAACATTTAAGAACACTGACAGTTATTTCATCATCGCGCTAGAGATTATTGTCTACCACCAGCGGTGAATAATACCTGAGACCACACTAATCCACACCCCCCGCATATGTGCCTGTGCAATCATATAGAAACCTTTTGATATAAAACCAACAGAACACTGAGGCTTCATCTTCTAGCGATTCTCGGGAAAATCTGCGCAACACAAAAAACCTGCTAATCTGGGGCTAGAAACGAAGGAAAGACATTTGTTTATTATGTCAAGTGTTTAAGCTGCTGTTGTGTATTTTCTATGAAGTGCCAGATTCCACGATCGGTAAGTGTGTGTGAGAGACTGAGTGCTGGCCATCACGAGCGTGCATGAATGAATGGGATTTATTTTGCAAACCTTGTTAATTTGCTTACCTTATAAATACATTGTACTGTACGTCTTGCATTGTCCTGTTAAGCGGGATTTCTTAAACTCTGTTATTTCCCCCTCCCTTATATCTGCTTAGTAAAGGGAAACACGTTTGAGAACGATTGGATGTTTTTTCACCACCAGACCTAGTATTGTAACACCTCTTTTGAAGTAAATTGAATTTTCGGGTTGGGTTACATTATCTATTCTGATAAAACACCTGTCTTTGGACTGGGGTTGTTTTTCTTTGTCTAATTCAAGCGGGAAGGGTATAGTTGACACCATTCTTCAACCCCCCCCCCCAATCTTGTTATTCGTATTTTTCTGTAACTATTGATTATTCCTGTATTTGATATATGTTGTGATCTGATTTTAATGGTAAATAAACACGTAAAACTTATAGTATTGTGTTGGAAGGCCCAAGCCCAAACTTACCCCATACTTGTTATATTCGTAGTTTGTATTCACGTACGTCCGTGTGTTTGAAGCACCAAATTGGTGTGAGCGCATGTGGGTTTGGAAACTGGCAAATAATTGTTTGTCCAGGAGAGTTAAGGAGTAGAATGAGAGAAAACGATTGTCGTATAGAGTCTGTCCTTACTCCCCCCAACACTCTGTGAATCAACTATTTACTTTCTAACCCTTTCTTTCACTTCGCATTCACCATCATTCTTCCCTCTGAACGGGACCACTATTTTCTAAGAAATCTCTCAAATAAATTTACGACAATAAAATGAGGCGCTCGCCGGGATCTTTGAGACTGTTCTAGAATTAGTACCACTTGTCGGGTAGCCCATTCTGAGTCTGATCTTAAGTCTGGGTCTGTCTAGATAGAGTGTGAGAGTGATTTGTCTTTGTGAAGTAGGGTATAATAAAAATAATTACACCCCTAGACAACGCCTTTAGTATTTGGGCCGACCACACAACATAAATTGCAGGATTTGTTTCTTTCCACAGCAGTAGAAAGTTAAGGAAAACAAAAATATTTGTTATTTTCATTATTTTATGGCAGAGATAATTGAAATATTTTTTTATAAGATTTTCTGGGATCGCGTGATTGTGTAACAGTCACAAACGGTTTTTGAAGTTAGCGAGTTGAGCTAAGCTAAAGACGCATTGTTCTGATTTTATAAGTCTAGTTAACAACGTCTCATCTCAAAACTGACTTCAGGGGCGGAGTTTTTTTGTCGGAGAATCAAATTTTAGGAAAAAAAATTTTTCCTTTAAATTGTTTTTTATAAATTTTTTTCTCTACTGTTAGTAAAAGTAGATTTTTTTCTAGTGTTTAACTTACCATTTAACGTGGCATAGTCGCCTGCATTAAGAGTCTTAAGTGACAGATAATAGCAGTGATAAGTTAGCACATTTCAAGGTAGGAGGTAACACAAGTAAATTTATACTTTGTGGTTTTTTCTCGTAGCGGCTTTGAGTTTTTCCCCTTCTTGTTCCTTCTTACTATTCTCTAGTAGTAGAAGCATACAGTTTTTTTGACATGGCAGAAAGAATTAGGATGAGCTCCATGTTGAGGCTGGAGGCGAAGGAATCAGGACTAGACGGCGAAGTCGCGAACGTGTTTGTAAACACGGAACTTGAAAGGTATGACGAGGAGCAAATGAGAGCAGAAGCTGAGAAGAAGGAAGCAGAAGAGAGGGCAGAAGCTAGGAAGACAGAAGCGGACGATCGTCAATTGGAGCAGAAGAAAATTGAGACAGACGTGGAAGCCCGCAGGGAAAGAGAGAAGGAGAGACAACGTGTGGAGAGAGAGAGACAGCACGAACTGGCGCTTAAGGCTTTAGAGAGTCGGGGCGCTTCTACTTCAAATAATGGAGAGCCGTCTTCACCCCAGTCTCAGTCAACGGATCTCTCCAGCACTCAATCTGCCCAATTAACTGCGATGTCCTTTACTTTAGAGTCTTTTCCCACCCCCAATGAGAAAATTGACACCTTCCTAGAAAAATTCGAGAGGCTCGCAAATCTGTATGGGTTAGAGAGTACCCGTTGGTCACTTAAACTCTCAACGTCATTAAAAGGTAATGCTTATCACGTATACACAAAGCTGGGAACCAACCAACATGATTACGACATGCTAAAGAAGGCCTTGCTAGAGCGGTTTGAGATGACCGCCCGAAAATTTCTGCAAATGTTCAGAAACAGCCGAAAAGAGAGCACGGAAACATTTCCCCAGTTCTCTTTACGTCTCACGGGCTATTTGACAAAGTGCATTGAATTATCTGAATTACCTCTTACATATGAGGGACTTCTTGAACTTGTTCTTGTGGAACAGATCAAGTCAGCTTTGTCAAACGAAACCCGTAAATTTTTGGCTGAACAGGGCGCAGTCAGGCTTGAGGACATCCTCAATAACGCAGAACGCTAAACAAACACAATGGCCGAACTTCCCAGCACTAAACGTAAACCCACAGATGAGCCATCTCGAAAACAAAATCTAGAGCAGTCATCCTATTCTTCCAACTCCTCTCAGCATTATACCCAACGAGAAACTAATAACCAGAGACCTCCCCAGGAAAAATCGAAATTCTACAAAACCCGATATCCCCCGAATAACAATTCTGATCAACCCACCAAGCCTACGTGGCAGCGCGGCCACCAAGGTCAAGGAAAATGGAAGACCCCTACACCAGGGAAGTCTGATCAGGGCAAGCACACCGGGCCAAACCGAATCGGATGTTTGCATACAGCCTCGCAAGGAAGAGTCAATGTCAGTGATTCTCAACCTGAGGGGGACCGACCCTCAACGCGAGGAACTGTAATTTTGAATGGTACCTCAACTACTTGTCTCTTTGACACTGGATTAAGTTTTGATTGTATTGTCGTCAGGCACCTAGTCAAACCCGGCCAGGAGACAGAGGAAACCGTCAAACTATGTGGAGTTTTCAAGAGTGATGCACCCAGGACGCTTCCTATCGCACTGGTAGAACAACACTCTGATTTTGTCAGAGGTGTTATTAAAGCGGCCATAATGGATGATCCTATCTACCCAGTTATCCTGGGATGTAGATACGTGTTTATTGGGAGACCAAAGGAGCCGATTGTGGCAGCGGTAACCACAAGAGGGCAAACTAAGAAGGAGAGGGAGCCTGCGCCAAATTTGTTGCCGAACGAACTGAAGGAGGCGCAATCAAAGGACACTACTCTGGAGCCCTGCTTTAGAAAACTGCCCATGGCTAAGGACCCCAGACACCATGGAGACATCTTTTCGAAGGATGGCGTATTGTATCGTAGAACGGGCAACCCTGATACAGGGAATAACCAGCTCCTAGAACCGACGCAGTACAGAAGCCAGATCTTAGAAATGGGGCACTCTCTTCCCTTTAGCGGACATATGGGACAAAAAGCCACTATTCAGCGAATAAAAAACCACTATTGGTGGCCAGGAATGAACTCTGAAATTATCAGGTACGTGAAATCCTGCGCCCAGTGCCAATGTGTAGCACCCAAGCAGTTGACACCCCTAGTACCCATGGGGCAAATGCCAATAGTAGGTACTCCATTCGAACGGGTTGCTGTCGACATTATTGGACCCCCGGAAAGGACCAAAAGAAGGAACAGGTTCATCCTGACCTTAGTCGACACTTGCACAATGTGGGCCGAAGCTATACCGCTAACATGCACAGATTCCAAGCATGTCGCAGAAGCCCTCGTGCAAATTTTTACATGGTTGGGATTCCCTCAACAAGTTTTGACGGATAATGGATCCCTATTCCGTAGCCTGTTAATGGAGGAGATCTTTAAGATCTTGAGGGCCAAACATATCCATACAAGTCCCTACCATCCGGCCGGAAATTCGCTCGTGGAACGTTTTAACGGCAGCCTCACCATGATGTTACGTAAGCTAGGTCAGGAGAAACCGGAAGACTGGGACCTATATATATCTGCTGCCTTATTCGACTACAGAGAGGTTCCCCAAGCGTCTACGGGATTCGCGCCAGCTACACTTTTATTTGGCAGACCTATTAAGGGGCCACTAGAAGCCTTACTTCGGTCCATGACAGATCAAAAAGCTGACGAGACAGTCGTCTATGCAAGAAAATCTGTATCTGAGCTCAAGGAAAGGCTAAAGCTAGGATGGGATCTAGCTACAACCAACCTTAAGAAAGCCCGCGCTAAACATGCTAAAAGATAAAACAAAGCTGCAAAAGAGAGAGAACTCCAACCAGGGGAGAAAGTTTTGTTGCTACTTCCAACCGGAAGCAATAAACTTTGCATCGGATGGCAAGGACCGTTTACCGTCCTTAAAAAGATCTCACGCACCAATTACAAGATCTCCATTAAAGGAAAGGAGAAGGTCTTTCACATAAATCTGCTAAAGAAATATTTGGAAAGACCAGTGCCATCCTCCGAGCATCTCCTGGCTGTCGCCATAGCAACGGAAGACGAGGAAGATGATGATGGTTGCACGGAGTACCCATTGCAACCCACAGAATCCTTTAAAGATGTCAAGTTCGGCGACAATCTCTCACAAGAACAACAAACAGAAACCAGGGCGCTACTGAAACAGTACATTGCAGTCTTAACGGATGTACCTGGTCGAACAAATCTCATCGAATTTGATATGAAATTAACAAACGAGACCCCTGTTCGAACCAGACTTTACCCCATTCCGTACGCAAAAGCTGATGCACTTCGCGGAGAAATAGACAAGCTGCGTCAGGCAGGAATTATCAGTGAGTCGACATCTCCTTACAGTTCGAGTGTAGTGCTGTTGCAGAAGCCCAATAAGGAAGTTCGGCTGTGTATAGATTACCGGTTGCTAAACGCTGTAAAGTAATTCCAGCCCGAACCTCTCCAAACTGTTTCTGAGTTGTTCACCAAGCTTAGCAAAGCAAGAATTTTCTCCAAAATTGACCTCAATAAAGGTTATTATCAAATACCAGTCAAGGAGGAAGTTAAACCTTTGTTAGCTTTCAGCACTAGTGAAGGACATTACACATTTAATGTGATGCCGTTCGGATTGCATAACGCACCAGGAGTGTTCACCAGGATGATGAGGAAGCTTCTAGAACCTTTGCAAAGTCCCCATATCCATAATTTCATGGACGACATCTTAATTGCATCGGAAACCTACGACGAACATATTGCTACGGTTGCTATGCTCATTAGGAGACTACAGGAAACTGGTCTCACAGCCAGACCTAGCAAATGTCTCATCGGGTTTCAAAAGCTAGACTTCCTGGGGCATACTATTTCTCACGGCTCCATGTGGCCTGTTAAGAAGAACGTGGAGAAAATAGTAGCAGCCAAAAGGCCCCGAACGAAGAAAGACGTGCGTTCCTTCCTATCACTATGTACATCCAGAACTTCAACGGACTGACAGCACCTCTGACCGACATCACAAAGAAAGGTTGTCCTGATAAGGTCATTATGGTCAAAAGTGCGAACACGCGTACAGCACTTTAAAAGGTCAATTGTCTGCATACCCCATTTTGAGGTTACCTGACCTCAAGAAACCTTTCGTATTGCGAGTCGACGCGTCAGGTCAGGGCATCGGGTCAACGTTACTTCAAGCCGAGGACACCGATCCGAATATGCTATTCCCAGTTGCATATGGCAGTCGGAAACTAAACAAGGCTGAACGTAACTACAGCGTTGTCGACGAGTGTAACGGAAAACTCAGCTGTCCCTGAATGGGTAGATGATGGTAAGAACCCTCTCATAACATCGGTACCCCTGAATTGTTAGAGGATGATACGTCCCTTGTAAAACATCAGTATTGTTGGAACTTTTCGTCAACGTGGGCTCATTAGCAATGCACAACTCACCACCTGGGCTCATTAGCAATGCACAACAGAATCGTGGGCTCATTAGCTATGCAGCCTTTCCACGTGGATTGTCAATACGTTGGATAACTAAATATGTTAACTGCTATCTTCCTTGCATTCAGTGAATCGCATTGATTTAAGGACAGGTTAAATCACGCCCATGAATATCTCCAGAGCGATTATAGGCAGTTATTTTCATTACCTTGGTCAGTACGCCTGCCAAGTGGGGCGTTGCCAAAGTCAACGAAAGAAGTAGCTACGATCAAAGCAGTGATGGTCCACAGAAGCAGCGTCTCAGCGGCATTTCGCATCTCCGTGTTAACCAGAGGAAAGCGCTGAAGCGCTCGAAGACTAAGACGGACGGGAGAAACGAGCCGGTCAGGAAGTGAGTAATCGGACGAGGAACGGGCGGCTAGAATCTCGATTTCCTCCTGAGTTCAAGAAAGGTGTTAGATTCTAACATGTCCCACTAATCTTACATTCCATTTCATATATATATATACAGACCCTGAAGAAATGCATTTTATCATTCGTCCGCCAGAGATTTTAAAATACACTAGCGTATAGTTGAATCCTGCTAGATTTCATCCGAATTGTCGGCTATATTGGAGTGCTATTCTGTTCTGTGCAGACGGTATAATATATTTGTTAAAGTGATCAGTGGTCAAGTGCTTTCATTTTAGTTTACTAGATTTGTGTGGTAATTTAAACTTATTAAATAAACCCATTTCAAAGTTCCAGTTGTAAACTAAATGATATTATGTTGTCATGTTTTTCTATCTTTTCCTATAGAATGATCATACAACCTTTGCGTTCCCAGCCAAAAGAATAAATTATATAGAGAGTCCAGACTCGGTTCTACCTTCAGTCATTACATAAACATTTTTAAATTAACGCTTGTGGCGATCCTCTGTTGGGATCCAGCTAACTGAATTTTTCCAGAAACAAAGCACCCCCAAGAAAGTTTAAAATAAACATTGACTGTTAAAGATAAAACTGGAGCAGAACATTGCCAGAACCGATACACATAATTTTACTGTTCTACTGTGGAAATAAGAAATAACATTTAAGAACACTGACAGTTTTTTCATCATCGCGCTAGAGATTATTGTCTACCACCAGCGGTGAATAATACCTGAGACCACACTAATCCACACCCCCCCCCCCCGCATATGTGCCTGTGCAATCATATAGAAACCTTTTGATATAAAACCAACAGAACACTGAGGCTTCATCTTCTAGCGATTCTCGGGAAAATCTGTGCAACATAAAAAACCTGCTAATCTGGTGCTAGAAACGAAGGAAAGACATTTGTTTATTATGTCAAGTGTTTAAGCTGCTGTTGTGTATTTTCTATGAAGTGCCAGATTCCACGATCGGTAAGTGTGTGTGAGAGACTGAGTGCTGGCCATCACGAGCGTGCATGAATGAATGGGATTTATTTTGCAAACCTTGTTAATTTGCTTACCTTATAAATACATTGTACTGTACGTCTTGCATTGTCCTGTTAAGCGGGATTTCTTAAACTCTGTTATTTCCCCCTCCCTTATATCTGCTTAGTAAAGGGAAACACGTTTGAGAACGATTGGATGTTTTTTCACCACCAGACCTAGTATTGTAACACCTCTTTTGAAGTAAATTGAATTTTCGGGTTGGGTTACATTATCTATTCTGATAAAACACCTGTCTTTGGACTGGGGTTGTTTTTCTTTGTCTAATTCAAGCGGGAAGGGTATAGTTGACACCATTCTTCAACCCCCCCCCCCAATCTTGTTATTCGTATTTTTCTGTAACTATTGATTATTCCTGTATTTGATATATGTTGTGATCTGATTTTAATGGTAAATAAACACGTAAAACTTATAGTATTGTGTTGGAAGGCCCAAGCCCAAACTTACCCCATACATTTTTATATTCGTAGTTTACATTCACGTCCGTCCGTGTGTTTGAGGCACCAAATTGGTGTGAGCGCATGTGGGTTTGGAAACTGGCAAATAATTGTTTGTCCAGGAGAGTTAAGGAGTAGAGTGAGAGAAAACGATTGTCGTATAGAGTCTGTCCTTACTCTCCCCAGCACTCTGTGAATCAACTATTTACTTTCTAACCTTTCTTTCACTGCGCATTCACCATCATTCTTCGCTCTGAACGGGACCACTATTTTCTAAGAAATCTCTCAAATAAATTTACGACAGTGGCTAAGGATTAAAGAAAAAGAAGAAAGAGAACAAACACTCGACAGTTTGACACGTGGCATGGAAAGAAGTCAACAGCAGAATTGATAAATTGTACTGGAGACAGGATGTTGTGGAGAGACATGATCTCCTACGCCACTAGGCATGGTACTTGAAGAACAATAAGTAGAAGAACTCATTATGTAATCCAACAACAAAAATGAAATTTTAAACGACATTTAAAAATAAACCAACACACAAGATATAAATATTTTGCCCTATAGAGAATGTGTTCCGTCTAATTTCAAGTCTATTCAACATTTCCACCTGCAGACAGATTATGGGCGTGAAAGACTAGTCGTATCAAAACAACCTACTCTGTATTGTCACAGGTGGAGTGCGAAATCTCCTGTGTACCTTCTTCGACATTCTGCCCCGAAGAACACTGAGATAAGAAAATATATTTCCAGGCATATCAGCAGAACCCCACCTTTCTGAACTGTCTGGCAAGACAAATGGATGCGTTAAACGGAAGTGATGTGTGAGCCATGTGGTCTCATCACAAAGCCTATTGGTTGGACTGGGATCACGTGTAGGGGAAAGGTGATTATGGGAGAGATATATTATGAAATTGAGAGCGATGCGAATGGCTTACAAGAGATTTTGCATGCGAGTGTTTTAGCTGTTTCTTTCTGTTGGTAGATGTAATCGATAAAGCTATGAATGCCACTGTACAAGTCCCGTTGTATTCAGTAACACGAATAAAAACCCACGTTGTCTAGTGAAGACGCGACATTTTAAATGAACGTCAAAAACGCCATTATTAACTCTTCATAGTCTTTAGTGTTAAAAAGACAGAAAATGCTGTATTTCCATCCTCATCACAGAACGTAACGGAGTTAAAATCACACAAGTTCTGAGCTATTTGTTAATTGACTATCACTATTCTTCATTTTTCGACTCTCTACACGTTACACTTCTTCTAGTATGTGTAAATATCGCATCTCCCCTTGTATGGGTTTATGTTATACCTGATCTTGTATATGTGTATGCCAAACGTCCCCTGTGTGTGTATATATCTTACATTCTTTTATCTGTGTTTGTTACACTTCTTGCTGAAAGCGGTAATGATACATGTTAGTGTTCGTTTGTCATATGGACGTAACTGTATACGCTTGCGAGTTAAAAAAGAAAGAGAAAATATTGTTGTGATTATTCTTACAAAAGCTAAAAATAAAATTACTCTGACAAATAATAAGTCTTAAAATTACTCGTGCAAAAGTTAATTTTCCAAATGTTTTATTACCAAGGTAGATAATACATATTTTGTTGGCTCTCGGAAAAGCATCGGTCCACCCGCTACGGCTGGTAATTATTACACCTACGGAGTTAACGCAAGGTACTACGAATATTCGGTTTGTGCGAAGTCATTTTACATTGATTTCAGACTTTTACGCATTGGCGCCGAAATATTCTTGAAGTGGAACAAGAAATGGATTTTATTTTATATTACTCAGCGTTGTTTTAACTGCGTATCATCAGGCTGTGAGATGTACTGGCTGTTTTAAGGGTTAATTAATTCTGTTAATGGTCTGATCTGCATCTTAAACATACACGATGTACAACTGGGAGATAAAGAAAGATCTTCCATTCCTTCGTTATGAAAAAAAAAAAAAACAACAACTAAAATTCATAGTAGAATAAACTGAGAATGTTAAATAACAAGAAAAAAAAAATAAATAAAATAAAACAAAGAAATAATGGGGAAAAAGATGCAGTACAATTGATTTCAAGAGTAATATTTTATATTTACCAACGGGCTGATCACCCGTTTGCCAGACACTTCGATTACGGAAACAACGGCAAATGGGTTGATTTGCCATTGCCCTAAAGACGCCACTAGGCGTGATGGGAAACAATGGCAAAGAAAACCTATCTGCTGTTGCCCTAAGACGCCACTAGGCGTAATGGCCACTGACTGCTTTGACGGTCGGTGGCTAAGGACAGAAGAAGAAGAAGATTTTATATTGCCTTCAAACTTGTTTTTTTGGGAGGCCACAATAAATAAGAATATTAATTACAGGTTGGTATTATATAAGGTTAGAACTTCAGGAAAATCATCCAACTAAATAGAAATTAAGCAGCAAGAACTAACAAAGCATTAACAAAAAATAACTACTCATAGGACAAGGAAAGACAAGGTATTAAAAAAAGGGACAACAACTCAAAAAGAACAAATACTAATACAAATTAAAACCAAGTGTAAAGGACAATAGTTATCTAGAAACAATACAAAAGAGAAAATAAAATTAACAAATACTAATATAAATAAAAATCAGCAACTGCAAAAGACAACAGTTATTTAAATTGAATACAAAATTAGTAAATAAAATGACACTAAATACCCCAATTATAACCAACTTTCAGGTTGAACAGGGTAGACCAAGATGGAACGAGAAGAGGCAACAATGATCAGATGTTGAGTGCCCGATCTCCACCCATCAACTCATCAAAACAACAACAATAACAGGTTGGTATTCACTGGGGACTGCTATATGTCTAGCTGCTTTAGTCAGCGTTACATAGATCACCATACGTCTAAGAGCATGTTGAACGAAGAAAACAAGCAATAATATACAGTATGGAATTTTGTACTGCGTACTGAACATATGGAGACGGAGAGAAAATATCACAGGCTGTACACATTATCTGACATCTATTCAATGCATTGAAACAGCAGACGTGCAAGCCACTGCCAGATTTTTGTTATATGCTTTTATATGTACCGAACATATTTTTCTGAAGGAGTGTGGTAATTTTAAAATAAGAAAGACATTAGTTATATTTTTTCTATTCTTCGCTTCACATTAGGGCCCTTGTAGGGGCATTGAATCATTAGCTGTGTTTTTCCTCTTCATAATGTAATGGGCCCATTACTCTTTCTTCATTATTTTGTTTGATTTTTTATTTTATTTTAGTATACATTTTAAACTGAATGGCGCGTTGAATTGAAACTCAGCAAGACTGGACTGAACAACTGCAACGATGATGGAACTGAAAGAATTCATGGAAAGAGGGGATTTCTTCTGATAAAGCTGGTCTAGTTATATAGTACCGAATTGGAGCTTTCTTCTGTATCATCGTTGTGTCAGCAGTATAACATTACATGTAGCTGTGTTACAGTAAAGCTTATAATTTATACGTTTTCGCTGGTATCATTGATAAGTTTATTATTAATCGGCGAAATAGTAATTCTAGTACACCATTCATAATGCAGTTTCTGGTACTGTTCATATTTATTTTTAGAATGGTCATAATTATCTACACGAACCTCAGTATGCAAATGATCGCTTTTCTTCGGCTGGTGACGTCATCTTGATGGTGGAAGTATTAATATACCTTTATGTGTTTCTCCTTCTTTCTTCTTTGATCCTTAGCCGCCGACTGTCGAAGCAGTCAGTTGCCATCACGCCTGGTGGCGTCTTGTAGGGCAGCAACAAATTGCTTCCACTTTGTTCGGTCGGCGGCCATCCTTCGTACAGTGCACCAACTCTGGTTCATTCTTTGCATCTCAGCCTCCACAGTTCTCCGCCAAGTTGTTTTTGGTCGGATTCTCTTTCGCTTTCCTTCGGGGGTCCATAGCATAGCTGTTCTTGTAATGGCATCAGGGTCCCTTCTGAGGACGTGGCCAACCCAGCTCCAGCGTTTGCCAGCTATGATGATGTGCATGTACCTCTTGGTTACTCCGAATAAGTAGTTCTTGGTTGGTGATGGTATTCGGCCAAAAGATTCGGTGAATTTTTCTTAGGCACATTGTGTGGAAAGATGACAGTTTCGACATTTCCTTCTCTGTTACTCTCCGACATTCTGCACCATAGAGAAGCACAGAAAGTACACAGCTCTCATATAATCTTAATTTGGGTGTCCGTGCTGCACCGGGAAGACTTCTAGATGTTTTTGAGACTAGCAAAGGCTGTTCTCGCTTTATTCATTTTGATGTTGATGCCCTTGCTTGTTCCGCCGTCTGGTGATACTATGCATCCTAAGTATGTAAATGTGCCTGTCTGTTCTAGCTACTGGTTCCCTATTGTTATTGGCTCAGGATTGCCCACATTGAGTGTCATGATTTTGTTAATGTCATAAAGTTACCATTGAGTTCAATTTGAATTTCATTATTTAAAGCATAGAATAGTTATTACGAGAAGACGCTTTAGGCTCTTGATCTTCTTATTACCACCGGACCAGGGGTCTCTACTGTCTGACTATCATTTGTGCTATCATACACCAGTGCTCATTTCTGAGACTGGGGTATATCGTGTAGTTCATTTTTCTTTATTGAACTATCATCGACTGTCATCAAGACAACAACAACTATACATACCATCTCGTTACAGATGTGTTGATGTGAGTGTGCGAGTAGCGCAATGTCATCTGCATATTCCAGGTCTTCTAGTGTTGAACATGTTGTCCATCTAATTCCTCTTGGACTGCCCTCTGTTGTCTGGCGCATCACCTAGTCTATGACTGTAAAAAAATAAAGTTGTTCATAAGGGGCATTCTTGTCGTACTCCTGTCTTCACCTCGAAAGTTAGGTTGCTCAACCAAACACTGCTTGTAAAGTTAGAATATAAGCTTTTTATAATGGAAAAAATGCAACTAGGAATTCTATAAGCCCTCAGTATTTTCCATAGGCTGTCCCTGTGTATGCTGTCAAAAGCCTTTTCAAAATCAACAAAGTTAATGTACAGCTGTCTCTGCCATTCTGAGCACTGCTCTATAATGTTCCTGAGGGTGAATACATGATCTGCACATGTTCTGTTCTTTCTGAATCCCACTTGTTCTTACCTCAGTTTATAGTCTACTGCTTTTGAAATTCTCTGTATAATTATCCTGCCTAGTATTTTACTGAAAACTGAGAGGAGAGTAATTCCTCTCCAGTTGTTGCAGTCTCTGGTGGTTCCTTATTCAGTGTTTCTCTGAAGTGCTCTGCCCATCTTGTTTCCTGCCCCTGTGCTTTGGTGATGAGATTTCCATGCTTGTCTCTTACTAACGTTATATTGTTTGCACCTCGTTTTCCGCTGATAGTTTTAGTTATTTTATAAACTGTGCTTTGTTCATTTCTCAGTGCTGCCTCTTCTGTCTGTCTTGCAAGGTCATCCAGAAATTTCCTTTTGTTGGCACGGGTTTGATGTTTTACTTTTTTGTCCAGCTGACTGTACTGTTCGCTATACATTTCCTTTAACCTCGGAGACTTTGCTTCTGCTTTCTTTCTTTTCATTTCTTTTCTCATCGCTATGGTGTTTAACATGTCTGGTTATCCAGTCTTGTCCCTTTCTTTCCTGGAATCCCAAGCATGATTCGCTTGAGTTTCATGATGTAATATCTTTTCTGTTTTATTGCAATTGGTCCAGCAGCTCTGAGTTTCACCTTCAGTCTTGCTATTACAAGGTGATGATCACTTCCCACATCTGCACCTCTTCTTACTTTCACGTCTTGTAGTGCATGCCTCCATCTACCATTGATCATAATGTGGTCTATCTGGTTTCTGTCCCGTCCGTTTGGTGATTCCCACGTTAACTTGTGCACTTCTTTGTGTGGAAAAAGTGTTCCTCCAATGACGAGGTTGTTGATGTTGCTGTCGCAGCAAATGTTAAGTCGAACTGACTTTTGAAAGAGTATTGAATAAAATACTATAGGTTCTCAGAATTGGCTCGTGACAGAGACACCTACATGAGATACAGATGTGGTAAAGAGAAAACGAATCCTCTCTAAGGAAGTAATTCTGACGACAATGAGAGGGAATTATTGAAACTCTTGCGAAAAGGTCCACTCTGTGATCTCAGACAGCGATTTTGATAGGATTTCGGTTCTTGCCTTCAGGGAAGTACCTAGGTTTTATTTTATTATTTTATTAAGTTTTTATGTGTCCTATCTAGCCTTCACTTTCTTTCCTTTCCTGACGAAGGCCTTGTGGCCGTAACGTAGACTATTTTCTTTGTCTTTTGTCCTCGTAAGACGAATCACCTTTTTTCGATTTTTTTTCAAATCCATCCATTGTATTCCACGTCTTACCGCAGTTCCCCTCCACTTCCTCGATCTCAGACAGACAAGCCCCCACTTCCCAAAGGAAGAATTACAATATATATTTATATCACTAGACAGATAGACATGCAGCACTAATGATAGTAAGAAAAAAAGATATTAAGTGAAGGATGATGATGGATAGATAACACTGTAGGTACAGCGAGTTGAGCAGATAGTTACAGGTTAGATGCACAACATAAAAGGGTGGTTATAGAACTACAAGTTTCTGATAAAGTAAACTGGCGCGTCCTCCTCTATGGTACATACTGGTACTACTAACATTCCTGGTTTCAATACAGCATTAATAACTACTGTTCCTGGTGGCAATAAAGAATTAATAACCATTGTTCCTGGTTACCGTGAAGAAATGATAATCTGGATAGATAATAACCGGAGTGCACGGGCCAATAATCTAACGCTGACCTGGAACTACCGAATCTGCTCTGGGCAGCAGATTCACAGCACAATAATATTACTTATACTGTCGAGTATCGAGGGCTAATCTGGATACGAGAGCACCTCGAATACTGACGTTGAGTAGGCCTACAAATTAATTCACTTCTCTGGACCTGGATAACTGCTTATAGATGTGGATTTGTTCTTCTTCTTCTTCGTTCACCCTCAGATGTCAACTTGAATAAGTTCAAAGAAAGCAGTGGTCAGCCTGAGGCTGTTGATATCTCCGTAGATTTTCTCCAGGAATGGTACTGGTGATGGCCATATGCGTCTTCTTTGTTCCTCATATGTTGGGCACCTTTGAAGCAGGTGTTCGGCAGTCATTTTACCAGTGCCACAGTCACACTCATCCGTAGTTCCTATCTTTAATTTGTTGAACAGATGGTATCTCAATCTGTTATGACCAGTGCGAAGTCTGAAGATTACCACTTGTTCACTTCTGCTGAGCTGGTAATACGGATCATTTTTTGTGTGGCCTGGATGCTCTTCTTCCCACTTGTGCCTGTATCTGCGCTTGATAAAACTCTTGGACTCCTCATAGGTTATATTTGTGTCCAGCTGAGGAAGTTTTCCCATTTCCTTTGCCAATCTGCCAGCCTCTTCATTTCCAGGGATGTTGCAGTGAGAAGGGATCCACTGTATCACAACTCTTTTGTATTGCTGACATAGTCTGTGAAGTGTTACTCTTAGGTCATCCAGTTCAGCATTTATTTGACTTTTCAGTGTTGTAATCACTGACAGCGCATCTGAGAAGATAAATACTGGTCTCTCTGAGCTTTTTTCTGTCATTAGAATTTCTGATGCAGTTTTTATGGCCTCTGCCTCTGCTCTGAAGTTAGTAGAAAATTTCCCTGTTGCGACCGCTATCTTTTTTTTGTGTGCCAGTGGATTTGTTCAGGATTATTAGCATTTATGGAAATGCCCCACAATATTGAGAAATAAAATACTTAAGGGCATGAAGACTTGACCACGCTGCCTGCCACGTGGGCTGTGATCTGGCGGTGGCAAGGTCACACAAATCGGCCGGACGTACAAAGACTGTACAGTCTTTTTCTGTCCTTGGTACACAGTAGTTCTAGCGATGAAGAAGCCGTGTTCCCGATTCTGTTTTTTTTTTTTTTTTTTTTTTTTTTTTTTTTTTTTTTTTCCTTAACCAGCGGCACTTGGGCTTTCAGCCCTTCGGCCCAATGACATGTCATTGCGAGGCTGGGGAACCTGAGGACTTTCCTTCCAACCCGGTCAGGAGCTTCGCTCCTTCCCATCCACAGAGGGTTTATCACAGGAGCCGTTCAGGCTATTCAGTCAAATTTCCGGCCGTAAACATTTCTTCAAACGCGACGCCCGGGTTTGAACCATGAACACCTGGTCGCCAGTACAACGCCGAAGCCATTACACCAGCGCGGCTCCCTCCCGATTCTGTTAAACCTCGCACTGTTGAATTCCCTTGTCAAGCCACGATACTTTGACTACCCTATGACAAGTGGAAATTCTCCCCGCTCTTGATCTAGATGACTGGGGTCTGGTGACAAAAAGGATTTGCCAGCCAAAATCCGTACTTTTAAATGGCTTTCAATCTCGTGGTCACGAGAGCATCCGTGGTTATCTGCGTCCAGCCAATCAGCAGCCGCCTAACAATTGTGTTGCTCGAACGGTGTTTCCCGAGATTTTATGAGCGCGGTGAAGATTTTATAAAATAGCGATAAGAATAGGGCCTCCCTACGACAGCTGCAGAAGCTTATTAGTTAGTCCTCATTCTTGTTTACTGTTCCACTGCCGCATTTTCCCATTACACTTTCATTATAAGTATTGTGTGTACCATCAATCGCATTGAGGTATCCCATTACTATAATAAGATCGTACCTAGGTGCAGTTTCGAATTTCTTTTGTAGCTGTCGATAGTGTGACGGTATTGCCTTCCCTGCTTTGCAGTAGTGGTCCAACAGTGGCCACAACTCAAGAGTATCTAATATGGGCTTCAAAGATGTCTACCTTTGCACAAGATTACTCTTGGCAGATTTGTAAATAGAAGGGTAATGACTCTTCTATCTCAAAGGAGTGTTCACATGATATTCAGATAAGCGAAAACAATGCTGCATTCGCTGAGCACGTTAATTCTAGAATCTGCAGACAACTTTTGTGAAGAATTAAGCAATGATTAATCTTAGCTCGTTCAAGTCCCCTCCTCTTATTTACTCAGTGGAATTCTTATTATTCTGGTATAGCTCTGTTTAGAGTGTGTGTAGTAAATTGACTGAGACCAACATGCAGTACATTTAAAATGATTAAATCGAAGTTAAATTAGTAAATTTACAAATAACAAAATTTAATAATCAGAAATGTTTACGGCCGGAAATTTGACTTAATAGCCTGAACGGCTCCTGTGATAAACCCTCTGTGGATGGGAAGGAGCGAAGCTCCTGACCGGGTTGGAAGGAAAGTCCTCAGGTTCCCCAGCCTCGCAATGACATGTCATTGGGCCGAAGGGCTGAAAGCCTAAGTGCCGCTGGTTAAGAAAAAAAAAAAAAAAAAAAAAAAAGAAAAGGTTCATCGTTTATTGAAAGTAGGTTCTATGAAAAAAGTTCACTTTGGCAGCTTATATATTGCACTTAGCTGCCAGTGGTTGTCTCAGCTCTCGCTGGGTTGGTTCTTGATGGACCGATCACTGATAACGCTCGTCGCTGGTCAAGGATGTAGGGTGCAGCTCGTCACAGGAGTGTCAAGGAGAGTCTACAAAGTTGGTCCCTCGTCTTAAAGCTCAAGCCACTGTTCCCTTCTTGTTACAGAGATAGTACCCTTCAACTGGTACCACCACCAACACCTTTGGTAAAAGAATAGAAACGAAACGCTCTCCCGACACATACTGATGTATCCCCTATTCCTATTTCACCGTCCCATTTACTGAGAATTTACCCTCGATGAGAATTAACTTTAATCCCTCGAGAGAAAACTTTCTTTACATTTAAATTGAATAGCTTTATAGTTCTTTTACATTTAAATGAAATGGTTCATAGTACAGATAGAATATGTTTACATTTACATTTCCACTGATTGAAAAGTGTTCATAATATAAATCGAATATGTTTTCATTTATGTTTACACTGATTTGAAAAGTTTGAAACTTCCATTAACTTTGAAGTGAATATGTTAACATCGACATTTACACTGGTTTGAAACTGTAAGTATTATAATTAAAATGTACATCATTTCTTTCATCTTTCCCTCCCTGCTTCACATGCTTTTAGGTCTCTGTAAGAAACTAGCAATAAAGCGGTCACCAGCCGTAGCAGTGGTGGTTCCTGAAATCATCATTTAATGCGCTGAGGTGGCCAGCCTCAAATGACTGGGACATCCACTAACGATTTTCACATATTAATATTCACATGGTAATATATAATATTAGTTCACATGTTAGTAATGAAAATATAGAAAGTAAAATGACAACTGTGTCACTGATTGCCTCCCCTGCTTTGCAGTAGTGGTCCAACAGTGGCCAAAACTCAAGAATATCTAAATGGGTCGTCAAAGGTATCTACTTTCGCACAAGATTACTCTTGGCAGAGATGTAGATAGAAGGGTAATGACGCTTCTACTTTATGGGCGGATTCAGAAGATAATTCAGAAGTCACGAGCAATGCTGCTTAGCGCTGAACATTTGTTAACTTATATCTGTCCGTCGCCTTTTGTGAAGGATTTATGCAATGGTTTTTAGCCCGTTCAAGCCCTCAGCTGAGTTAATTCAGCGAATTTCCTCTTATAAATTATGTCCGGCTGCTGGTGTCTTTTTATAAGGGGGTCCTGCAGCTGTGGTTTTCGTCACTTCTTGGTGATGAGGGTACTTCTTCACACAGCTTGTCCGATTTAGGCGGTTTGGTGAATTCCCTGCTTTTCACCCACAACTAGCTTCATTCCACGAACTTTTTAGAAAACATAGAAAAACAAATGCCTCTGCTAAGTACATATTGGGCTGCCAATTAACAGGGACATTCTCGCTGTCCACCAACCAATGTTAATCTCTCAGAAGAATTAAATTCTCGAGTGCACAGTGTAGCTCAGGGAAGACGATTAAAAATCACAAATACTCTTCCGGGTATCAAACTGGGAAAATATGTTTGGACGGCGCGAATAATGAGTTGCCTGAGTTACAATGAACAAAGTGCATATATCTCCCAAAATATTATACACTTTAGGCGCATGTGATGTAATCATCAGTCATTACTGCTCCAGTCTGGGGTCACCTCTACTGTCGGTTTTCCGCACGACTAGCCAGAAGAAATCACCAGTGCTTGCTGTAGTGGTTTATGAATATACTTGTAACAAGCACTGTAACAAGGGGTGTAACAGTACGGTTCTACTGTTAAACTTGAGTGGTAGAATTGGGCAGTTTGTAGATAGACGCTGATGAAGGCATTCAGCTAGGTCCGGCTTACACAGGTGGCCGACAGGGTGTGTATGTGTGTGTGTTGTCAAGAGACGCGAATGCGTGTAGTACAGGATCAAACAGGCACGGGAAAAATACTTTCTCCACCTTCTCTTCTCCAGCGACACAATAGATGTCGTATACAATTTTCTGGCCCTAGGCACTAATAATAAACTTTTCGCCTTCCATGGCGCTATAACAGATGCCGTATAATGTTTTTCTGGGCCTAGGCACTAATAATATTCTTTCCGCCTTCCATCGCGCTATAACAGATGCCGTATAATGTTTTTTTCTGGGCCTAGGCACTAATAATATTCTTTCCGCCTTCCATGGCGCTATAGCAGATGCCGTATAATGTTTTTCTGGGCCTAGGCACTAATAATATTCTTTCCGCCTTCCATGGCGCTATAACAGATGCCGTATAATGTTTTTCTGGGCCTAGGCACTAATAATATTCTTTCCGCCTTCCATGGCGCTATAACAGATGCCGTATAATGTTTTTCTGGGCCTAGGCACTAATAATATTCTTTCCGCCTTCCATGGCGCTATAACATATGCCGTATAATGTTTTTCTGGGTCTAGGCACTAATAATATTCTTTCCGCCTTCCATGGCGCTATAACAGATGCCGTATAATGTTTTTCTGGGCCTAGGCACTAATAATATTCTTTCCGCCTTCCATGGCGCTATAACAGATGCCGTATAATGTTTTTCTGGGCCTAGGCACTAATAATATTCTTTTCTGTCCTTCCTCTGACCAAACACAATAGGCGCATCTATATAACGATACCCATAATCTCCCGGACTCTCTTCCGCACTGGGAGAAAGTCGCCTTAGCATCAGCCCACTAACTTAGGCTGATAGCATTAAATCATAAAGTACTTGGATGCACAAATATATAGTTTAAAAGGGGTATCTTTACCTTGACTGCCTTCAAGAATAACACCACAAAACACACGCCATCCTAGGCTCTCCAAAAATGTCAGAATTACATCAAAGGGGAAATCTCAACCCTTTCTCTAAACACACAAAGGACACTGTAATATGATCACAGGGTCAGAGGAGAATCGCTGAACCACCGTTCAGCTCCAAGATGCCCGGCCGACTCTCACAAACAACAGTCTTTCCTCCGCGCCCAAATCGTAGCGCATGCGCAAATCCATCGCGCGACCAGAGTTCGTCTCACTACAGGAATGTTCTCGAAACTGTTCCAAGAAAATCTACGAACAGAACCTTATATGGACATATAGCTGGACACAGGTAAGACCAAGGGGATATAACCACTAAATCAACCTTATACCAGAAAATAAAACTACTGGTAATCTCCCTTAGACCACAAATATAAAAAAGAAGTGTAAAGAGGGCACATTAAAACAAACTGACTCTTAAAATACTATTTTCGTATGTTGAGGTTGTCAGCCTCACATATAACCTCTTAGCACGAAAAACATGTCAAATTCACATTTGTAAAATAATTATTACACTTACTCCAAAGTTTTGGGAATACACAATCTCCTCGTACAGTTTAGAATGGACACTAGCAATTTAGGTTAGACTTATATGCTCTCGAATCACTTGGTCTGGAAATTTTGAATCCGTTTTATAACGGGTGAATCTGCGAAACACTTGGTCTGGGAAAGTTTCTCTAATGACGGCTGATTCAATTCCTTAGGTATCCAGTCCTAATATTTAAAGTCCTGGTACCTTAAGTTTTTCAGAGTTTGTATTTATAAAGGCGGGCTTACTTTATAAGGTTTTAAGTTTCTCAAATACTTCGATCTGTTACTTTATAATATAGGAATTCTAAGTCCGATGTCTCACTGGCTTCTGGAAATTATTCGCTTGATGATGCGATGCAGTCTCTGGGTTCTGTGTATCTGAATTCGCTAGATTATATCTTCTACTTCTCAGTTCAAATCACAGATTGTGTTTCCGCGAATTTTCCAATGAAATTCATTGTTTATTCCGGCCGTCAAATCCAACCAATCGAATCTCTTTAGCACTGGGTTGGGTTTCTAATTTCAAAATATCCTCCACGTGTTTTAAAATATTACATTTAATATTCCAACGCGTGATCTCTTTCAAACCGTGTGGTAATATTTCCGCCGGCATCTTTATATGTGAACTATCCTTGCTAATGCCTTCCGCCAAGATTGACTACACAGACAGACAGGGCCAGAGGATGCGATAATCTAATTATCACCTGTGGGTGTGAATCACCCAGACTAATTTCTCAGGCATTAAATCTGGCCTTCCTTTGGGCCGATCGGGCGAGACCGTGCTTACCCAGGTGGTCAGATTGATTCAGTTGATAAGCGTATCAATCGCTGAGGTCAGTAATTACCCTTGCGGAACGTAACCAGTCTGGGATCGGCTTCAGAGCACAATGTAAAAGATAAAGATAGTCTCATAGCAGATACTTACCAAAAAGCTTTTGCGGCTGACATAAAGAAGCGATATCAATTTGCCAAAAGTCAGGAAAAGACATTGACTGATGATATAGACCAGAAATTCACTAACATTTCAACAATATATAAGGAAAGCAGCAAATCATGCTTGGGATTCCAGGAAAGGAAGAAGCAAGACTGGATAACACCAGAAACATTAAACACCATAACGATGAGAAAGGAAATGAAAAGGAAGAAAACAGAAGCGAAGTCCCCCAGGTTAAAGCAACTATATAGCGAACAGTACAGTCAGCTGGACAAGGAAGTTAAACGCCAATCCCGAGCCAACAAAACGAATTTCCTAGACGATCTTGCAAGACAGGCAGAAAAGGCAGCACTGAGAAATGAACAAAGCACAGTATACAAAATAACAAAATTCATCAGCGGAAAACGAGGTGCAAACAATATTACATTAGTAAGAGATAAGAAAGGAAATCTCATCACGACAGCAGAGGGACAGGAAACAAGATGGGCAGAGCACTTCAGAGAAACTCTGAACAAGGAACCACCAGAGACACAATTGAATGTTCCTGAGGCTGAAAACGATATAGATGTTAATTCAGACATTCCACGAAAAGAAGAAATCATCAAAGGGTTAAAGAATGGAAAAGCTCCTGGGCATGATAACTTAAATGCAGAGCTATTTAAGACAGACCTTGAGCTAGTAGCAGAACTATTAGAACCGCTATTTGCACAAGTCGGGAAAACAGGGACAACACCAACAGAGTGAAACAAAGGAATAATTGTCAAAGTGCCCAAGAAGGGAGATCTTGCAGACTGCAATAATTGGAGAGGAATCACTCTTCTCTCAGTTCCCAGCACAATACTAGGCAGGATAATTATACAGAGAATTTCAAAAGCAGTAGACCACAAACTGAGGAAAGAACAAGCAGGATTTAGAAAGAACAGAAGATGTGTAGATCATATATTTACCCTCAGGAACATTATAGAGCAGTGCTCAGAATGGCAAAGACAGCTGTACATTAATTTCGTTGATTTTGAAAAGGCTTTTGACAGTATACATAGGGACAGTTTATGGAAAATACTGAGGGCTTATGGAATTCCAAGCTGCATAGTGTCAATCATGAAAAACCTCTATGCCAACCTTACGTGTAGTGTTGGGCAGAGCAACCTAACCTTTGAGGTGAAGACAGGAGTACGACAGGGATGCCCCTTATCAACCACTCTATTTTTAACAGTCATAGACTGGGTGATGCGCCAGACAGCAGAGGGCAGTCCAAGAGGAATAAGATGGACTACATTTTCTACATTGGAAGATCTGGAATATGCAGATGAAATTGCACTGCTAACACATTCACATCAACACATCCAGGAAAAAACGGATAGACTTAATAAGTATAGCCAGCAGGTGGGCTTAAACATCAATTTAAAGAAGTCAGAGGTCATGACGCTCAATGTGAGCAACCCTGAGCCCATATCAGTAAGGAATCAGCAACTGGTACAGACAGACACCTTCACATACCTAGGATGCATAGTAACACCAGACGGCGGGGCAAGCAAAGACATCAACAACAGAAAGAACAATGCAAGAACAGCCTTTTTTAGCCTAAACAACTTCCGGAAGTCCTCTCAATACAGCACAAGCACAAAATTAAGATTATATCAGAGCTGTGTGCTTTCTGTGCTTCTCTATGGTGCAGAATGCTGGAGAGTTACAGAGAAGGAAATGTCGAAATTGTCCTCTTTTCACACAACACGCCTAAGAAAAATTCAACGAATCTTTTGGCCGAATACCATCACCAACAAAGAACTGCTTACTCGGAGCAAGCAAGAGGACATGCACACCATCATAGCTGGCAGACGCTGGAGCTGGGTTGGCCATGTCTTCAGAAGAGACCCCGATGCCATCACAAGAACAGCTATGCTATGGACCCCTGAAGGAAAACGTAAGAGAGGCCGACCAAAAACAACTTGGCGGAGGACTGTGGAGGCTGAGATGCAAAGAATGAACCAGAGTTGGGCCACCGGCCGAGCAAAGTGGAATCAATTTGTTGCTGCCCTACAAGACGCCACTAGGCGTGATGGCCACTGACTGCTTTGACGGTCGGCGGCTAAGGATCAAAGAAGAAGAAGAAGATACTTCCGTAGGGGAGTGGAGTCTTTTAGACTTCACCCTACTAGGTCCAGCGTAAGGAGCCAAATATTGAATAAAAAGGGCAAACATTATGCCAAATAAAAGCCGTTGAATGAGAAAAAGAGAAAAATGAAGAAAAAAGTATACTGCCAGAGTGGCTAAAGATGTGAGAGAGCCACCAAAAGAACACGTACAGACGTTGTGTCACAAACTTACACCAATCCTGGCTCGTGAACATGTTGGTCAGATGAATGAATTTAAGGCACTAGCCGATGCCTTTTTACATGTGTACTTCGTGTCGTTAATTTTAACTTTAATTCCCTCTCTGACTCCGTGTATTCAATTTCCTCAGATATTCCGGTTTTCTTGATTTAAAATGGCAGAGATTTCCTTGGCTGTTTTGTATGTCCTGATAAATACTCCAATAAAAGGTGTCCGGTCTGATAAAATGGAATTCTGAATTCTAGGCTTCACTCTGGCAAGGTCTGGTTGTGTCGTCTCGGCAAGCGATCTTCACAGTGTGTTACCCCTGAAACGTGTCAGGTTATATTCGCTGTCCTCCCCCACCTCTGTTTATTATGAAGCTAAGTAAAAGCTCAAATCATTTCAAACGTGCTGGTGGTGGTGGTTGGGGGGGGGGGGGGGTTCGGGGGGGGGGGGGGGGGGGGGGGGGGGGGGGGGGGGGGGGGGAAGAGAGAAGGGGGGGGGGGGGGGAAGAATAAAAAAATTCCTGTCATGAAAAAATTTTGAAAGTAATTCAGAGGTCACTTCTCCCATATATGGCATGAAAATATCCAATCCCTTGTGTACCAACTCACAAATATATCGATAATTTCAAACGACAATGTGTTTCAGGTGTAACAAATTACTTTCTAAAGTAATCTTGTCATAAGAAGTATGACAGGAAACGATTAGGTCATCGTTGTCTGTCCAAAATGTGTCACCCAGACAAGTAATCTCTTATCTGTCACGTACCCTGGCCTTATCAGCAATTAGACAAATACGCTGGCGATTTTTATTGTTAATCGGTAGCGGCCAAGGTTGGGTACGCGATAATCACCAACAAGCCTGTTGTTAATATTATCTCTGCCGCTCCTTTCTTAGCTTTAGGGAAGGGACGGGTAACAAACAGACATGGACGACTTATCTCTGCGTGGAGTGAAAGAATGTAGATAGAAAATATCTGCTACAGTGGACAAAGAAAGAAAAGGGTACGACTCGGCAAAACTCGCAATAAAATCAGTACAAAAATGTAGCTGATTACTGCCGTATGAAAGAGAGATCGGAAAGAGGTCGCCCCAAAATCTATCTTGTGACAGATAGAAGTTTTCCTTGACCTCTTCATCGCTGTCATTTGTTGGTGCAAAGCATTGTATTATTGTAGTGTTGGTGAATCTCCCTCTCAGTTTTGTTCTTATCAGTCTGTTGTTGATGGGTTTCCATTCCAGTAAAGACCTTTCTATTCCTTTCTTCAGGATAATGGCTACGCCTTCATTGTGCTGACCATCCTCTCTACCAGAGTAAAGTACCGTTTCCCCTGTAGCTGTTTTTATTCTCCCCGTCCCGGTCCATCTGCTCTCACTTATTCTCAGGATATGTAATCGGTAGTTCCTCATCTCTGCTGTGATCTGCCTCAGCTTTCCTGCCTCATTCATGGTTCTGATGTTCCAAAATCCAATTCTAGTTTCATGTTTTGCGTTCAGGGCATCCGTTTTCATGCCAATAGCTTCATTTCGGCTGTCACCACTGACAATCATACGAGCCTGAAACTCCGGATATCCGTTCCGCATCAAAATTTTTCCATGTGTTTCCAACTGTTCAGGTTTTTACATAGGCAGGGGTGTAGGTTCTGCGCTAAAACTTCCAGCCTGGAGGACCAGGGTACCAGCTTTTGTCTGACCCCTACCCACACAGACCTGTCCAGCTTGGTTGAACCTACCAGGAGTAAAGCTCCCACTGGCATAGTTTTCGGGGAAGTCACGGTATGCAAGCTGCCATTCCGTGGTATAGGTACCATTGATGGCAGACCTTTATGTACACTACTGTATTATAGAACAACATATAACACACAAAGTCAGAATAAAAAACAAGAAACAATAAAGTTAAAAAAAAAAAAAAACCACACATATCTTCAAAACGAAATCAGTCATTCGTTTTCTGCTTGGATCGTACGTCAACAGGCAAAGTATCAGTTATCGGACTCGCCGAAAGAAGAGGCACCATGGCACTGTAGTCTCCCTTTGACTAAATTCCATGGACATATTTTCTGTGATTAGACCTGATACCTGCAAGGCCACGGATCTGTTCTTGAGTCACGACAGCTGGTATGAAGATTTTCATGCAAAACGTTTCAAAAAGGGTGAGAAATGAAACCTAAGCTTCTTGTGGGTTTTATGTAGCTATTTGTGAGTATTGTTCCCCAAGTTGGAAGCCGAAAGGGTTAATGTCTTCTTATCTCTCCTTCGTTGCTTATACAAGGTATAATTGCATGGATCTCCAGCTGCACCTGACCCATGTGCATGAAGCAAGCACCAAAATACTTGACCTGTAGCAATTTGTTTTTTTAATGAGATCATAACCAGGCGCATACAAAACCTCATGCTAGTGTTCTGTAACAACCAACTTGAGAGGGCAGTGGTTCAAATCATTCCTTGTAATTATGGAAACCCCCGGGAACCGCACGTGGCAACAGTTGATGTATTAATTACCTACCTGGATTTTACATATACACACACGCGCACACTCACACACTCACTTCTGCGTTCAGTTTGTTAGTCTAATCTTTTCCTGGCCCCTGCGGCAGCCACGTGGTGTCTGCCTCAGCTTTGCATACAGGTCCAAGTGATAGCTGTAGAAAGGAAGCTGTGAAGTAAGCCACCTTCTTGCTAGATCTATCCTCTGCTGTAAGGGTGTGTTGATAAATATTTACAATATTTAACAATAAAGTATATATATATATATATAATAATATATATATATATATATATATATATATATATATATATATATATATATATATATAATAATATATATCTCTGTGCATAAAACTATATATATATACCATATATATATATAGTCGGATTCTGCCTAGAGTCTTATATATATATATATATATATATATATATATATATATATATATTTATATATATATTTATATATGTATATTTATATATGTATATATGTATATATGTATATATGTATATATTTATATATGTATATATGTATATATGTATATTATATATATATATACACACACAGTGTATTTCAGGCTAAAAAATTAACTATAAGGTAACGTAAAGAAAACGCCTTGTCGAAATTTTGTGACGTACTACAAAAGCGCTGTTTCGTTCTGAATGAGAACGGCAGTTAAGAAAAAGAAAAAAATTACGATGTAACGTGGAAATTTAAAAAAAATATATATATATAGTAAGAGAGAGGGGGAATGGAGCATTGGTGGTCGTGTCACTAGTTCGTTGTTTACAGAAATTTGAATTTGAACCAAAAGCAGAGCATACAAGGTTAGATAGTAGGAAAACGATAATAGTAAATATATTGAATAAACTTATAAAAATGTAACCCCTGTGGGACAGACAGCAACAGAATCACAAATTACTTGTCAGAATTATAAACTAGTAGTAAATAAAGGAGATATTGACATAAGACAGATGGACGAACAGACTACTTCTTTTTCAGCTTGACAGATACTGGGGAAGGGTAGGGTAGTCCAAGATTTGAAAATTTGAGTTCAGTTTGAAAATAAGACGCTAGAAGCCAAACAGGTCCTGATTGGCTGGAGTCAAATATACTATGAGGGTGATAAAAATCATTTGGGAAAGGAGTTCGTCGCCACTTTAGAAAATTGTTTCTACAATAAAGTTGTGTTAAAAGCAAGATAAAAGTACTGTCTTGGCTTTGCTGATCTGCACCAGAAAGCGATCTGGATTTGACCATATATATCGCAATTAATCTTATTAGTAGGAAATTTTCATTTGATGCGGTAAGAAATAAAACCTTTGTATCATTATTATGATTATTAAGATGTATGTATTATTGAATATGTATGAAAATTATGTGGGAAAAAGATTATCTAGAGTGAAGCCAACATCAAACTTTGTGTTGTTTCACAGAGTTGTTAAGAAATATAGTAACAGGTTGTAGAAAAGCCCGACAGGTTTTCTGACACTTTGGGAGAAAATAAAATTAAATAGTAATGGGGAAATGGTTGTACAGTATTGTGACATAAGACCAGGAAAACCACTGGCCGTCTTCTTCAGCAAGTCACCGTCTTTGTACATGACTTGATATTATTAACTTATAATGTTTCCTTTGTCAAGGAAAGTGTCAAACTGTAGTTTGAAGTTTATTTGACCATGAATGGGGTAACAAACCAATTAAGAACGTTAACTAATTGTGTAGTTACCATGCTGAATCTGAAGGTAATTGAAAATGTTTAGTTAGGGAAAGAGAGAGTGTATCAGAGGGTGATGTAGGCCGCATTTATATTGTTCCAGGGTTTCATCTATGACTAGAAGTGAGCACAGGTCAACTGAGATCTGTATATTTCTGCATCCTAAAGAAGTGAGGCAATATCAACTGTGTGCCTCCTTGTTATTTCAAGATCAGAAGCCTGACTTGTTATTGGAAGCTGGTGGTGTGACTATACTTCATCCTGCACATCAGAAGCCACAAAGTTAAGCCAGTGTCTGCAGGCATTTGATAGATCAAACCAAATTACTCTCATTTCCCAAGTGTTTAATAAATTACACTGGCTAACAAAAAAATTTTTTTTTCCTTTCTCTAACATTTCTACGTTTTTCTGGACAATTTTAATGCGCTGTTTTTAAATCTGCAAACCGTTTTTCTCTATCAGGTCGGGATCTCTAGAAATACGCAATTGAAGTTTTCTAACAACGCATATAGTATTACAACATCATTCGTACAAGAAGAATAACAGTTATGTAGGCTTGAATTTCTTTGCAGTCGACTTTCGTCGGTGAACTGCATGTGGTACATCACGATGAAGCATCCAACAATAATCGGCAAGCATGTTCACACTCCACCGTCCGTGATAACGTGACTCCATTACGGCGATATCTTGATGGAATCGTTCTCCATGTTCATCGCTGACTTCGCCAAGGTTGTCAGGGAAAAAGTCAAGATGCGAATCAAACAAATGGATTTTGAGGGACATGTTACAGCCCATAATTCTGTATGCATCTATGCACTGCTTAACAATATGTACATAGTCGACAGATTTGGGATTTCCCAGAAAGTTATCGACGATCGATTTGAATGCCATCCATGCGCGAAGTTCACTACCATGTAACAAGTTCTCGAATTGTTTGTCTGCATTAACCTTCCTAATCTGAGGTCCTACAAAGATACCTTCCTTTATCTTTACATCGCTAACTTGCGGAAACTTTTCTCGAAGATAAGTGAAAGCTTTGCTCGTTTTATCTAACGCTTTTACGAAATTCTTCATGAGCCCCAACTTTATATGTAACGGTGGTAAAATGATGCTGTCTTTGTTAACTAATGGCTCGTGTATTACATTTTTATGCCCGAGCTGCATACGATCCCTGATAGGCCACACCTTTCTTGCATAATGTTCCTGTCTGTTGCGGCTGTCCCATTCACATAGGAAGCAACAAAATTTAGTATACCCAGTCTGCATGCCCGTGAGAATTGCACTGACCTTTAGGTCTCCACAAATCCGCCATTGGTAGTCATTGTACTTTATTTTTGCCAAAAGTATAGCCATATTGTCATAAGTTTCTTTCATATGAACAGAGTAGGCGACTGGAATTGATGAAAATAAATTTCCGTTATGCAATAACACGGCTTTTAGACTAGTCTTGGAAGAGTCGATGAAAAGTCGCCATTCGTTGACTATGTGCTCATGACCGAGGTGCACCATTAGACCGTTTACATCTTTGCAATAGCAAATGTTATCATCCATCTCAAAGTATTGAACAAGTTCTCTGTGTCTATGACGAAATTTAGATATCGGAGTATTGGGCGCTAAAAGATTCCATTCTTTGAGTCGCGAACCGAGTAATTCCGCTTGTCATTTGGTAAAAGCGAGATAACGTATTAGATTTGAAAGTTCTGAATGGTTAATTAAGTGAACACCATCATTCACTGGTATATAATCCGAGTCAGAATTAGTTTCTAAAGCAGGTAAACTATCACTTTCTGATGGTTCAATCACGTGCAACGGATATTGTTCTGGTGGAACTGGGATCGGACACGTGATTGGATCATGAGGCACTGGTTTCGAAACCGATTCAATATTTGGATAAACCGCAGACTTTCTAGTTTTAAAAGTGAAACCATGGATATTTGTCAAGCAGAAGTAGCAATAGTAGCGTGATTTGTCGGTTCACGCCATATTACTGGCACTCCAAAAGGGATCGACTTATGCTTCGGCGATTTTCGTAACCAACCTTGCCAATGTATTTGCACAAGTCAAACAAACTGCATTTGGCTTCCAAGATTTATTTGCATCATCAACTTTCGAATCGAAATAAAGTTCATATGCTTTCTTTAGTATTGGTGTAAAGTTTTTCTGGTGAACACGATCGGTAAAATATCCGCACTCATAACAGAACAGATCAGCCGAATTTCTACAATTTCTAGAAGCCATATTTCGCTCAGAATTATTTAAAAATACAGTAACTATTTGAAAAATAGCGTAACATATATCATGCATCTTTTAGCAGTATAAAAAGTAGAATTATTTTGCATTTTATTAATTTTTAATAAGTTATATAGTAAAAATGAAACGGAGCAAATAACGGTTTCCCAAAAATATATTTATTCACAAATATCTTAAGAACCCGATGTGATAGAGATAAACGGATTTCAAATTTGAAATCAGCGCAAGAAACTGACCTAAGAACACTTATTCATATATAAGAAAGAAAAATGTTGTTTGTCAGTGTTATTCAGATTGTGATGAACTCAGACGTTCTTCCTAACAGTACCCATTCATAGGAGCAATAGTACATTGACATTGTCCCAGATTGACACATGTAATTAAATTTGTGAATAATAATATATACAGTTATAAATTGAATCATTTTGATGTAAATATTTTGATTGATCATTTTGAAGTTCAATATTCCAGTATACACAAAATTGTGATACTGGAACAATAAATTGTAAAAACATTAATTCACATTTAAACTTAACTCTGGGTGTTGTTAATTACTTTTCCTATAGTCTTAGGTGTATTTATTGTCAGTTTATTACATCACATTTTACATTACCCTAGAAACTAGCCAGATAACATACATACACCATTATTTTACTTAGGATAAAATACGTCGCAGGTTGAGGTCGTAGGGTGGTAGCAGCAAGGTTCTCTGAAAATACTTACCCTAATATTTATTAGACTCAGGGGCCTTCGCAGCTTGACCTCACATCTGCATAAAGTCACATTTTAGCTATTTAACATCAAAATCCACCACACTAACAACACGGTATCATCTGCATATCTAAGGTTGTTTATTGACCTTCCCTGATGTTCAGTCCTGGTATTTCCTGTATCTGTTTGAAAATTTTTTCGGTGTATAAATTAAATAGGCAGGGTGACAGCACACAACCTTGTCTGACACCTCTTTTTATGTCTATGTATGGTGAATAATTCCTTCCCGATCTTACTGTGGCAGTTTGCTCCCAATAAAGGTTACTGAGTATTCTTATATCTTTTCCATCAATACCTATGACTTTGAGACAATAAATTCTAGTCATTTAAAAAATTAATCATCATGAATTAGAAATACATACATATTTCGTCAATACTCATGATGAACAGTGCATTTACTAGTTGGTTAAAATATTCTCTTACTGGTTACTAGCAATTAATTAAAAAGTATTTTATAGCTGTAAGAGTTTAAGTAGAAATTATTATTTATTCTGCTAGCCGATGTACCACAGTAAATCCTAGAGAAATATAAATGACGGACCTATTTAGTAAATCACTCTGCACAAACAATCTTAGAGAAATATATACGGACTTAACTATTAATCACTCAAACTACTAGTAAATATAATTACCTTCACACAAACTTCTAAGACTATCTCCAACGAAAAACTAAGAAACATAACTAATACAAGGGATTCTAGAAATCGAAGCTAGATGTCTTTAAAATCTGAGGAGTACTGAATAATGGATTTTAAAAGCTGGAGAATATATATTAAATTTCCAGAACTTCGCTCAGCCTTGTTACTTTTAATACCTACGTTTAGATTTCGTCTTTTCCTCGTTCGATCTGCGAATCAGACGAAATATTCAAGCCTTTTACCGCTCACAGACCCTGGCCATATATATATATATATATATATATATATATATATATATATATATATATATGTATATATGTATATATATATATATATATATATATATGTATATATATATATATATATATATATATATATATATATATATATATATATATATATGTCGATGTTGACACACACACATACACACACACACATATATATATATATATATATATGGTTGTTCGTCCATCACGGGTGATGAAGACCACTCTGTTCATCCAATTATTTAGGAATATGTTAGGTTAGTCTATGGGTACGAAGGTGACTGAAGAGCCCGATGCGGGCCTGGAAAGATCTTGGACAGTGTGGGCAGGGAATGTTTGCTTCATGTGAAGGTTTTATTTCACGGTCCTTTCTAGCTTGTCTCCGCTGTTCCGCTGCTGCTCTTCTGGATGATTCGCATGCTGCTGCACCTTTACGAAGAGATGTGCGCCAAGCAGTTCGGTCTTGCGCAGCAGCTTCCCATGTGTCTGGGTTTATGTCAAAGGTTTTCAATGACGTCTTTAACGTGTCTTTGAAGCGCTTCTTTTGGCCACCATGGGAGCGTTTACCCTTCTGCATCTCACCATAAAAGAGTATCTTTGGCAGTCGATGGTCTGGCATGCGGACTACATGACCTGCCCAGCGAATTTGTGACTGCATCAGAATAGTATCAATACTAGGGATACCAGTTCTGTCAAGAACGGCGGTATCCGGCATCTTGTCTTGCCATTTGATGTTCATTATCTTCCTGAGACAGACTGTATGGAAGTGGTTTAGCTTCTTTACGTGGCGCCTGTATACAGTCCATGTTTCACATGCATATAGCAGCACTGGAAGCACCGCAGCTCTGTACACCTTCAGCTTTGTCTGTAGACTAATGCAACTTCGATGCCAAACGTTGGTGTATAGTCTGCCAAATGTGCTGCTGGCTTTGGAGATCCTGGTGTTCACCTCATCATCAATGACAATGTTCTGGGATAGTGTGCTACCAAGGTATGTGAATCTGTTCACAACATTCAGTTTCTCACCATTAACCTTGATGACTGGCTCAGTATAAACTGTGCCAGGAGCTGGTTGGTACATGATTTCTGTTTTCTTCGTGTTGATGGTAAGCCCAAAGTTGGCGTAGGCTTCGGAGAATCTATCCACACTATGCTGCAGATCAGCCTCTGAGCCAGCATTGAGGGCACAATCATCAGCAAACAGAAGATCTCTGATGGTGTGTGATTTGACCTTGGTTTTTGCTTGAAGCCTCCTAAGGTTAAACAATTTTCCATCAATACGATAACTAATGTCGATTCCTGTGTCCCCGTCTCTAAAAGCATCAGTCAGTATAGCAGAAAACATAATACTGAACAGAGTCGGTGCAAGTACGCACCCTTGTTTAACTCCATTTGAGACGGGGAAAGGCTCTTATAGCTCACCGTTTTCGTGAACTCTAGCCTGCATTCCATCATGCAGTTGCTGCACTATTGTGATAAATTTCTTTGGGCAGCCGTATTTTGCCATGATCTTCCATAGACCCTCTCTACTGACCGTGTCGAACGCCTTTGTCAAGTCGATGAAAGCTGTGTACAGGTCACAGTGCTGTTCTTGGCATTTTTCTTGTAGCTGTCTTGCAGCGAACACCATATCTGTGGTTCCACGTTCTTTCCGGAATCCACACTGACTTTCAGGTAAAAGACCTTTGTCAAGATGAGCCGTAAGGCGATTCAAAAGGATTCTGGCGAATATCTTCCCAGCGATTGATAAAAGAGAGATGCCACGATGATTGTTGCAGTCTAGGCGATTACCTTTACGTTTATATAGATGTATAATTGAGGCATCTTTGAGATCGTGTGGGATGGTTTCACTCTGCCACATTTGCTGGAAGATCATATGAAGCTTCTCTATCAGAACTGCACCGCCATCTTTATAAACCTCAACAGGAATTGAATCGGAGCCAGGGGCCTTTCCACTAGACAGTTGACGAATCGCTTTTTTAGTTTCCTCCAGAGTTGGTACATCATCTAATGCTTCATTTATAGGAATTTGGGGCAGGCGGATGATGGCTTCGTCGTTAATAGATGATGGCTGGTTCAAGATATTATTAAAATGTTCAGCCCAGCGTTGGAGCAATTTTTCCTTGTCTGTAATTAGTGTTTTTCCATCTGCATTAAGGAGGGGAATTGATCCTGATGATGTTGGACCATAGACCGCTTTGAGTGCAAGGTAAAAGTTTTCAAGTCATGGCTGTCAGCAAAGCCTTGGAGCTCATCTGCTTTATTACTCAGCCATGAATCCCGCATCTGGCGTAGTTTATGTTGGACGATTCTACGCATGTTGTTGAAAGCGTCTTTCTTGGATGTAGATTTTGGATCATTTAAATATGCTTTATGGAGATGGTGTTTCTCAGCCAACATCTGCTTTATATCATCTGAGTTCTCATCAAACCAGTCATTTTGTTTCTTGATGGAAGGACCCAGGACCTCTGTAGCAGTGTTGTAGATCTGCTCACTTAGGGCTGCCCAATTTGTTTCCACACTTTGGCCGTCTAGCGAGATAGATTTGAGACGGTCTTCTAAGGTGTCAGTAAATGACTGTTTGATTTTTGTCTTCTTTAGTTTGGTGACATCCAGCCTCTTTTGAGTTTTCTTCCCCTGAGGGCGCCTGGCTGGTTGGATACGAATTTTAAGTTTAGATACAATGAGGCGATGATCAGTCCAGCATTCGGCACCACACATGGACTTGGTCACCCGGACATCTTGCCTGTCCTTCTTCCTAACAATTACATAGTCAATTAGGTGCCAATGCTTTGAGCGAGGGTGCATCCAGGAGGTCCTGTTGCGGGTAGGAAGTCGAAAAATGGTGTTGGTGACAAGGAGGTCATGTTCTGCGCAAGTCTGGAGGAGACGAAGTCCATTACTGTTACAGCGACCCACGCCGTACCTACCAATAGTGCCATTCCAGGAGATGTTATCTGAGCCTACTCTAGCATTAAAGTCACCAAGAATGATGAGCTTATCTGCTTTAGGAACTGATGCAATGACTGCATGTAGTTCTTCGTAAAACTTATCCTTGACATCATCCTGGTTTGTCATAGTTGGTGCATACGCGCTAATGATGGTGGCATGTTTTCTTCCATAGAACAGAGGGATCTTGACCGTCATGAGTCGGTCATTTATTCCCTTTGGGGGCCCCGCTAACTTGCGCTGACAATTGCTGTTTTGATTGCAAATCCAACCCCTGCTTCTCGTCTTTCTTCAGTTCCTCTTCCGCTCCAAAAGAATGTATAACCTGCACCCTTTTCGCAAAGTTGGCCCTCGCCTGCAAGTCGAGTTTCACTCAGTGCTGCTATGTCAATGTTGTACCTGGCCAGTTCTCTCCCAATCAGGGCAGTTCGTCTCTCAGGTCGGTTTGCGTTAAAGTCTTTGTCAAGTAGAGTGCGCACATTCCATGCGCCTAGAATGAGGGGGAAAAATGTCCTTTCTTTTTCTTATATGTCGACCGCCGAAGTAGGGTACCCACCAACCGCGGTAAGCTGGTTAGGTAATGGTGAAGCAGGCAATGTTTAGGGCACCTTTTCTAGCCCCTTCCTCATGCCATGGAGGTGAGCAGTGCTTTCCTAAAGAGGGCTGCTCAGACACTCAGCGGGCTGCCGAATCCCACTGCTGCTCCGATCAGTGGAAGACGACCATATGGCCTGAGCCGCCTGTGTGTAGGTCTGCGACTACGACTGCCAGCGTACCCACGCCTGCCGCTTCGCCGCTCGTCCATCGCCACAGGACTTGTTGTGAGTGGATGGATGAATGGATGAATGGATGAAAGAGTGACTTGCGCGGTGATTTGGATTAAAGTGAGGAAGAGTTGCGCAATTCGTCGACCTCACTCTCTCGCCTGGGTCCATCTCAATCCAGTGGCAAGACAAGTCAAGACGACTGGAGATGAAGTCAGGTGCAGTGGATGACCAGGGCTTTCTACGTGCCTCGCCGTGCTCCTTACGCTCCACAGCGCGTTGCTGGTAATCGCCGTCATGCCCGTTGAACCAACAGGTGGTTTCTTCCGCGCAGTCTATCGAATCCAGTCTTCGCATGCATGGGTAGGCAGACCCTAACTCACCGAAGGTTTATAACCATTCGGCTACCCTCACCTAGTTTAGCCGGCCTGTCAAAGCCGTTGTCCGGGGGTGGCCGCTGTCGCATGCTGACAGCTACGAGGAGCCACAGGTGAGAGCTGGATGCCAGGTTTGGACCAAAGGTGGCTGAGCTGCCCTGAAAAGGGCATGACAGCATATTTATATTCGTTAACAATTGTAAAATAAATAAGAGTGGGGTGAATTTAGATAGAGACTTTAAAATTTCTTCACAGGTGATGGTCTGATAGGAAAATGTTTTGTGGTTTGGAAATACAGTGTTCACTTGGCAGCTTTGAATGTGTACTTAGCTGCCAGTAAAATGTCGGTTGGTTTCTGCTCCAGCCCATGATAGATCTTTGCAGATTATGGACTGGTTCACTCTCGACACTGGTCAAGTCTGGTGGCTGCAACACGTTCCTCGTAGTATCGTGGAGTAATTGCGAAGATGGTCCAGCGTCTGTTGACCCGTCCACGGTAGGTATCTAGCTTTGACTGCAGGCCACTTATACTTGGTTCAAGTGGTACCACCGACTAGTATCATGAAATAAGAGAGAAACAAATGCCCTCCTGAGTTTTGGGTTTCCTGACACAAAATCAGGTGTCCCCCCCTCTTTTTTATTGCACTGTCATCATCAACTCCCTGCTCCATAAGGAACTTGGGACTACCTCTATTTTTGGTTCTCTTTGAGAAGCCCGCATAAAGTAGTCACCAGCTCTTCCAGTGATAGTTCATGAAATCTTAATTCTATATGCTGAGGTTGCCAGCCTCGTATGACTTGGACATCCACTAGCAATTTTTACATGTTAATAATGCAAAATATAGGGTGATAAAATGTACAATTTACCCCAAATATCTTTGGGGAATACGGACTTCTGGCTCAGAAAAATAGTTAAGGCAACTTGTTTAAGGTGCCTCTTACATGTGGTCTGGGGTATTTGCAAATAGAATCCCACTATGACTTAGTGTTTAGGTTCCTAGGATTCTGGGCTTTTCGTATTAATGAAATTAGAGTTTTCCTTGGATACAAGTTCACAAGATGCTCAACACGTCCTTTAAAGTGGAATCCTGATCCTATTCCTTACTCTGGCTTGTCTGGCTGTCTTTTTGACGAGTTGAATTTCACAGTGCGGTAAACTCACAAGGCGCTAAATTATAAAGCAACATTGGGCCAAAATCCAGATTGCTACTATACGACAAGGTTCCAATCAGAAATGTTATATTTTTATATTTCAAATGCCAAGCCAATAGCATGCGAGAGGCACATATTTATGTCACGAAACATTCCTACAGAGCAAACGCCCAAATAAATGTGTTGTTTCCCATCCCCAAATATGGTATGCCAGCTTCCGACGATTATCGATCATTTTTACACTCACGACTTCAAAATTTATCACAGGTAATCTCTTTCAAGATGGATAATTATTCTTCCGAAAGTCTTTTCCGGAAACGACTATATCCTTTACCGGTCTAGTTAACAATGACAATCTGGTCAGACAGGAATATTACCAGTTGATAAGATAATCGACTGCGGTCATCCCACGGTTGTTTCCATATTAATCGGCCGCAGGAAAATGTGTTACACATTAGTAAATCACACTTCTCTCTACCGATCCCATGTGTAAATATAGGTTGAAACGAAAGGGATTGATTACCCTAATCAGCAAAAGATGGTCGCTGAAGTGCCAACATAACAATAATTGAAGGAAGGGAGTGTAAACAATGAATCGAAAATACCAAATACTGTTAGAGGTTGGAAAAACTAAAGTGAAGAGCACAGAATGAATAATAGGATGGCACAAGTAAATGTGACGTTCGAGTTTATTCTGTCACATTATTAAACAATTAACGCTTTACCATTGCAGTACATACTGCGCATTAAAAAATGGTAACGGAAATCTACAAAAGATGTGAATACATTTGAATACGGTCATACTTTTTAACATCAGCAATCACAAATTAACGATATTAAGGAAACTGAGTCAGAACAGCACATTAAATAACTGCATTCATAAAAATTGAACACAGGACGGAGTTTATAAATCTGCATATTAATTTTTTTCATTATCGCTTCCACTTGAAGAACCTTTGAATGATAATATCGATTCTTTTTCTTCTTCGTATTCTCTCAGACGTCTACTTGAATTTTTTCAAAGACAGCTGTGTCAGCTTGAGGTTATTTGTATCTCCATAGAGTTTTTCCAGGAATGGTACTGGTGGCAGCCATATGTGATTTCTTTGTTCCTCATATGTTCAGGAGTGTGACGGAATTATTGGGTCGATCTCTTCTCCTCTCCGGCAGTAGTCAGTTACATTTGTTGCGAGTACTGATTACGTAAAATTTCCGTGGTCGGCATATTTCTTTCTCTGCTATCAAGCAGATATTTGCTATTTCCTAATCATCGTAATCATCTTCGGTGATAATTCGTCATGATTGCTTTAAGCTTCTTGGCTTTGCTAAGATTAGGCACAAGTAAAACCCATGATGGACCCGGTCAGTTTCGAATAGCGACTGAGCTTTGTGTTTACCTAAGGCGGGCTGGGAGATAAATTACCCGTCTGCGGACATATTACAGACACGCACTTGACAGACGGAATGTTGTAATCAGCTTCCAGCAGAATTATTACGAAGATATTAGTTGAGATAAAAGTAAGAAGTTATGTGTAATCACTGACGAGAAAAGTACGGAAATCTCACTTCCATATTTGGAAGACATGACACTTGCATTAACGCACAGAAATTTCCTAGTGGAAATATTTTGAACTACCCCACCAAAACACACAGGTTTTGAAACTATTGGCCAGCATTCGAGATGTAGGAATAATCACATTTCTTATTGGGGCCTGGTCTAATAGAAAACAACACGTGCCAGGAACGAAAGGGGCATATAACCTGATACTTTAGTTAGTTTAGAACACTGTGAAAATTCACCTCGCGCCAAGAAGACAACCAGACCTTGCCTGAGTTAAGAATAGTACCAGACAGGACCTTGTTGGAGCATATTGAGGACATTGAGCCAAGAAAAACGCTACCATTTTAATACGGAAAACCGGAATCTGAGGAAACTGTGACACAAAGTCAAAAGGGGGAACTTATTGCTAAAATAACAACACCCCAGACCACGTGTGAGAGGCATCGTCAAGCTGCCTTTAACTATTTCTCTGAGCCAGCAGTCTGTGAGCCTAAAGATTGGTTTGGTGGTACCAGTTGAGGGTACTATCTCTGGAACAAATGAGGGTATAAGTGGCCTGAAGTCGACGCCAGACACCATCATCAGACGGGTCTTTTTCGTAGACACTTCCTGACGCTTCTGGGAACGTGCTGCGCCCTACAACATTGATCAGGAACGTGAGTGATCCAGTCTTCCATCTGGAAAGACCCAAACATCAGCTGGAGCAGAACAGACAAACGCATTGGCAGCTAAGTAGAAACATAAAAGCTGCCAAGTGAGCTCTTACCCAAACCTCAATAACATCATTGATGATGAGCATTTTTGTTAAATAATTATTCATATTTTAAAACTGTTAACTATAAGTGATTATTAAATTTTTTACTTGTATAAAGAGAAATTTAAAGTTTATTTAATCATTTTGAATGTACTACATCCGTACGTCTCAGACAATTTCTTAAATACCCGTAAGCAGAGCTATATAATAATAAGAGGAAATTCGCTGAATTAACTCAGCTGGGGGCTTGTACAAGGTAAAATTATATTACACAATCCTTCACAAAAGTTGACGGCAGATACTAGAGTTAACGTGCTCAGCCAATGCAGCATTGTTCTCGCTTTTCTGAATATCTTGTGAACACTAACGTGGTAGAAGCATCATTATCCTTCTACTTACAACTCTTCCAAGAGTAATCTTGTGCAAAGGTAGACACTTTTGAGGACCCACATCAGTCAATCTTGAGTTTTGGCCACTGTTGGGCCACTACTGCATAGCTAAGGGGAGGCAACCCGTGACAAGGAGTCATTTTATCAGTGCCAAAGTTACACTAATCGGTAGTTCCTATCTTTAGCTTGTTGAATAGATACGTAATATCCCATTCTGTTGTGGCCCATACGGAGTCTGAAAATTACCACTTGTTTATTTCTGCTGAGCTGGTAATATGCATCATTTTGTGTGTGACCTGGATGTCCTGCATCCCATGTGTTCCTGTATATGCTTCTGATTAAATTCTTTGACTCTTCGAAAGTTATGTTTGTATCAGGCTGAAGTAGCTTTCCACTTTTATTTGCCAACCTGTCAGCCTCTTCATGAGACGTGATCACAACTCTTTTGAATCTTTTCAAATTTCCTGTACTAACCGATAACATTAGAATTTCAATGTAAAATCAATATTTAGTTAAAATATACAGAATAAATAAAATATACAGAATAAATAAAATATACAGAATAAAATATACAGAATAAAATATACAGAATAAATAAAATATACAGAATAAATAAAATATACAGAATAAATAAAATATACAGAATAAAATATACAAAATAAATAAAATATACAGAATAAATAAAATATACACAATAAATAAAATTACACAATAAAATATACAGAATAAATAAAATATACAGGATAAATAAAATATACAGAATAAAATATACAGAATGAAATATACAGAATAAAAATATTATAACTGAAAGAAAAGAAAAACAAATGTAAAATTGTTCTAGCTGAACTGAAAGAACTAACGATACTTTAGAAATAATGTTCTAGAGGAAGTAACACAGGACACAGTGTAAATAATGTTCTAGAGCAAGTAACACAGGACACAGTGTAAATAATGTTCTAGAGCAAGTAACACAGGACACAGTGTAAATAATGTTCTAGAGCAAGTAACACAGGACACAGTGTAAATAATGTTCTAGATCAAGTAACACAGGACACAGTGTAAATAATGTTCTAGAGCAGAGGTGGCCAAACTACGGCCCGCGGGCCAGATCCGGCCCGCCAATCAGTTTTGACCGGCCCGCCAACCTGTTTTGGCCGGCCTCTTATTGTTGATTGAAAATTACTGTATACTCCGACCACTGTGCTAAAAAAATATTACAAAATAGCACGCACAGGCACCAGAAACAAAACCAAAAAGACCCAAAATGTACGATTAACATCTCCCACCTCCCACAACACCACCAACTCTCTCTCTCTCTCTCTCTCTCTCTCTCTCTCTCTCTCTCATACCAATTGAGCTCTACTAGTTAGTGCCGACAAAACGGAAATGATAACGTCAAATCTCTGATCGTGCACGTGGACAGGCGAATACAGTGTCAGTACCTACTTTGATAATGAGAAACTGAAAGCAATGACAGATCTTTTCTGCGGTAGGAAGTCTCTGAGATCCAATGATGTTGCTTTGTCTTTAGCATCGGTATGGGAAAGTGATCGTGGGAGTGGGGGTGGATGGTAGGTACATTTCTATAGGAAGGAGTTGAGGTGCAAAGTTGGTCTTGTGAAGTGTGTTAAATATAAATCAGCCAGTGACACTTCTGGGCTTGTAGCTGTTGTGCACGTTTTCATGTATAAGAGTTTGCATTTGTAAAAATGTTTTTTAAGTATAGAAAAGTGGACAGTGAAAATCGCGCATTTAAACCAGAATGGGAGTTCGATTATTTGTTCATTCTCAATAAGGATAATAAACCTCAGTGCTTAGTTTGCGCCCAAGTGTTAGCCGTAGTGAAGGAATATAACTTGAAACGTCACTACATCACAAATCATCAGAAAATTAGTTTGCATTTGTCGACGAAATCTTTAATTGGATGGTTGCAAGGCTATGGTTGGGAAAAATACTGGTTTTGTTGGACTTTTGAAGCAAAATAAAATTGACGTGCCTACATTACATTGCATAGTTCACCAAGAGGCCCTTTGTGTAAAACCCATAAACCTAAATGACACTGTGGCTACTGTAGTGAAAATAACGAATTTGATCAGAGGAGGACACAGCTCTCTAACTCACAGGAAGTTCCTTACATTTTTAGAAGAAGTGGATTCTGTTTACGGTGATCTCCTGCTTCATGCTGAGGTGAGATGGCTTAGTCGAGGAAAATGTTTAATAAGATTTTGTGAACTGAAGGATGAAATATTTGACTTCCTGCGAGACAACTTACCATGTTCAATTGATCTTCAAAATAAACTCAAAGATATCCATTTCATTCAGCACTTGGCATTTCTCACAGATATAACACAACATTTGAATGTACTGAATTTGCAGTTACAAGGAAAAAGGCAAACAATTTTTCAAATGATGGGCTATGTTGATGGCTTCAAAAAGAAATTGAGCCTATTTAGTCTCTCTTTGCAAAAGAGTGACCTGTTTCATTTTCCTTGTTGTAAACATCTGTCTGAGAAAGAGAGTGTTAACTTCAGGAGGTACACAGATGACATTGAACAGCTTCTGAGTTTGATCGTCGATTTCAATGATTTTGAGATGTTTCGTCCACAAAAGGAACTTTTTAACAACCCATTCAAGTGCACAGTGGAGTCTCAGCCAGCAGAACTACAATTACAGTTATGTGAACTCCAATGTGACCCATTCATCAACACAACAGAAGCAACTGGAGCTGATTTGTGGAAATTACTACCAAAGGAACGTTACCCACTTCTGAGAAAATGGGCCCTAAAAGTGTGCTCTATATTTGATAGCACATATCTTTGCGAGACAACATTTTCTGCCATGAAGCTTATCAAATCCAAGACCAGAAACAGATTAACTGACACTGTATTATCCCATGTTCTCAGAATTGCTACGTCACAAATGGAAGTAGACTTCAAATCACTGGTGAAAAGTTTTGATAAGCCACACTCTTCACAATGAAATAACACACACATGTATGTTTGAAATAAATAATTACATGTCATATTACAAATCAAATTAAAACAACAGATTCATTATATTTTTTGTTTACAGTAATTTCAGTCCAAAGACTGGTATACATGTCTTGGCAGATGTGCGGTACAGTAGTTTGAAGTTGCTTTCTGTACGTGGTTCATTACATATGTAAAACTAAATCTCAGAATGTTATTTTTGGGGATTTTATAGGTCTGGCCCTCTGGTGTTACCCTTTACCATAATGTCGTGGAATATTCTAATCCACATATATAAATTATCAAGTAAATATAAAGCCTAATAAATACATATAATAAAGAAAGGAAGAAGAATGGTAAAGAACAGTGCTGTCACAATGACAGTACTCGAAATCCCCTTTGTTTTATGCTTCGTCTGCAAATTGTAACGTTTCCACGTTAAATATAAGCCACTGCATAAATACAAGCGTTTCCACAACACATTAAAACGGGTATTGCATTTCTGAGAAAAACATTGAGAGGCACACTGCGTAATGATCTAAATTAATCCTAACATTAATTATACTGCGTTACCAAAACGAACGAACAGATGGACTCAAATAGAAAGAGAGAGGGGCGAATGAAAATCAGGAACGCATGCAAAATTGAACACGCGTCTCGCTATTAATGCCACCCCAACAAGCGTAACGCGATACACAATTACTACTATCACGCGTGTAAGGCCACATGCACTAACTTTTTCGGACGGACAGTGATAAAAACACTAACCTTCCCAGAGTTAGGTTTTAAAATCCTGAAAAACTCTTATTAGAAAAGATGACATTAGATGGGTTTACGTTTGAAAACATTACAGTACCCAGACAGCACATCTTCGAAACAGGAGGTAGAAGAAATTGCATATTTTGAACGCAGCCACTTAGCTCTTTTAAATTTGTATATTTGGGTTCCTTAGGGCTTGCTGACAAAGAATATGTAAAACGTTACGCAAATAGTCTAGGAATTAACAAGTTATAGCCAAAATAAAATGATGGTGCTGTCAGACAACACCCAAAATCAGAATCGCTCAGTGGTAGATTTTTTTAAACCACCATTGTACGGGAAATGGGCCACAAGTTACATTTGAACTGATTGGCTGGAATGATATGTAAGGCTAAACACGATTAGTCGGACTATAAATGCTATCCTTGGTTGTTAGGGGAGACGTAGGAAGGTAAAATTTTTTTCAAACACTTGTCGAAACGTGGCTCCATTGGCCAGACTCGCTGATATAATCACTTAGGAGCGTTAGTTCGAGACCACTAGTTCAAATAAGCTTGATAAAGCAACAGTGCGTTGAAGCCAGCTCATATCTTTGCTAAATAAAAGCCTGGAACATAAGCAGATGGGAATTTGTGCCAGTATTTGTGCCAGAATTCATTGCTAGTCAACGTATCTGTGTTTATTTCCATGAATTGTGGTAAGCTTGAAACATTCAGTATCTTTTAATGAAAATTGAATGTGAATTGTTAATTTATGCCTGTATATATGTGTAGTTCAGTAGCAAACATGATGTAAAGCCTATAATGCTCCAGCCTGAACAGAAGGTGTCGGAGGAAAGTAAAACGGCATGGAATGGCCAAACAGTACACTGACACCTAGATGATTGACTAGAAAGAAATAATGCTGGAATTGCAGAGGCGTAGTAACCATTAGGGAGGGAAATACTGGTATAAAGTATTTCAGATGAAGCTGACAGTTGGCCTAACGCTCTGAACTCAATGTTTGTGATGTATTGTGCTCAGTGTAGAACTAGAGTATCAATTAGTTATGAAGTAGAAGGTACATCCTTCTTGTTTTCAGGGACTGTGGTCTTATGGTATTGAGCAGCACCTGGTCAGAGCTTTGCTGAATCCAGAGTCGGACAGCATACTCCTTGGTCCATTTAGCTATCAGTGAGGTGTCTCCAGAGCCCAGGGGAGAAATCGAGCAGAGGAGTCTCTTCCTGCCGCCATCACGCAAGATAAGCTGATGTGGACAGCTGAGCTCAACATTATGTACCCCCATCTTAAAATGACATTGTAAAAATAACATTAAGAGGGGAATTAAATTGTTTTAATATCAGGAACTGAGAACATCTCCAATACTAGTTCCAATAAAGACAAACTATTGAAGTCATGATGACAAATACCAACAGAGCTTGAACAAAACAAAACCAGTATTACCTCATATTACTACTACACAACTGACACACATAGGATACTTTTAATAATATATGTCACTACAATATTCATATTGATAAATTCTGTACTTATAACTTGTAATTAAAATTGATTGTGATTCCTGGTTCCCTTTGTATTTGAATCAGGACACATATTCATTCATGACAGCAATGAATACATATTGTTATTTGAAAAGTTATCAGTGACTCCTTTAAGATATCCTTGTAGAGTGTTTTATGTATGTGAGTGTCACAGTGTTGTCAAGTGTAGTGGAATAAATTAAATTGTTGATCTGTCTGTTGTTGTTTTGACTTACACTTCATCATACACATACCCTAGACATATAACGTAGTCATCACACTATTCCAGAATAATTCTGACTGAGGTATACATATGTGGCAGCAAGTAAGGTTATATATAATACACTACTCTTATTAGATATATATATACCTTCACAGCTGATCTCAGTCAGTACACTAAGTCCCCTATAAATATTTATAACATCCCATTTCACCACATATATTGGGGTCTCGCTCTTGGGATTTTGAATCTTTACCTATTAAAAATAGTGGGGGTAATTCACTTCAGGGAATATAAGAATTAAAAGGTATCCTTGGGTGGAATTAAATAAGGTTGAGCTCACGGTGCCTGTGTTGTCCATTAGATATATATTTAGAGATTGAATTGTTGGTTAGACATTTTATAAACTTACCTGATAGACAATGGCGGACCTAGCCAAATTTCGATCTGCTGCTGTTCAGACTGCAAAAGAGTTAGGATTAGATGGGCAAGTTATGGTTGCCTATGTCACTACAGAATGTGACAAATTTATTGAACGCGAAGAAAGAAGGTTTGAAGCCGAAAGAAAGTTAGAGGCTGAAAGGGAAATTAAGAAGTTACAATTTGAGGCTGAGGCTAAAAGGTTGCAGATTGAGGCTGAGGCTAAGAAATTGGAAGCAGAAGAAAGAAGATTGACTGCAGAAAGAGAAGACAAGAAATTAGCTGCAGAAAGAGAAGACAAGAAATTAGCTGCAGAAAGGGAAGAGAAGAAATTAGCTGCAGAAAGGGAAGAGAAGAAATTAGCTGCAGAAAGGGAAGCAGAAGATAAAAGATTACAAAGGGAACATGAGTTACGACTAAGGGAGTTTGAGTTTCAGGGCCATGCTCCTGAAAATGGTGCCAGTCCCTTTGCCTCTGATGCCACTGCTAGCCAAGGAGCCTCAACCTCAGCTATGAATTTTCATTTAGATCATTTTGTTGAGAAAGACGATGATATAGAGATCTACCTAAATAGGTATGAACTATTAGCTACCACGTATGGGTTAGAGAGAGAAAGGTGGAGCTTAAAGTTATCTCAGGGACTTCGTGGGGCAGCTTATGAAGTTTTTGCAAAAATGAGCAGAGGTGATCAGGAAAATTATGACATGCTAAAGCAGGCTCTTTTGTTAAGATATGAAAAGAATGCAGAATTTTATAGGAAAAAATTTAGGAATGCTAAACTACTGTCAGGTGAAACCTATCACCAGTTCTCTGCACGAATAGAGACATACTTGGAGAAATGGACTTCTCTGGGGAAAACCCAAGATCTTAAGGAAATGGTCCTTATAGAGCAGCTAAGAGAGTCCATGGCTCCAGACCTGAGAAAGTTTCTCATGGAACAAGGTGCAGAGAGGCTGGGTGAGTTGCTAAATGTTGCTGAAAGGTATCAAGCAGCTCAAGCAGAGGTAACAGGTAATAAAAAGAAACAAGTGGATAACTTTAGGGCACCACAGAACTTTAATAAATTTGATCCTAAGGATCAAAACAAAGGTAAGCACCAATTTGATAGGCCACGGTATGAAAATAAAAATAAATTCCCACAATTCGATGAAAGGAAATATGATGAAAGAAAATCTTTCAACCAAGGAAAAAGGTGGTGTAAAAATTGTAAGATGAACAATCATGACACTGACCATTGTAGAAGGAAACCTCCTCATTGTGCTGCTATGACATCGGGGAAAAAGGAAAAGAAGGTCAAACCTGAAGAACTACAGGAACCATACCACCCCCCAGTGTGTGAAGATGTCATCTGTAATGGTGTCACTATAAGGTGTTTATATGATACCGGTTTAGATTACGATTCCGTTGTGAGTTCTCACCTGGTGCAGGCCGATCAATACACCACAGAAACAGTGGAGATTCAAACTGCAACCAAGGATGTAGCTACCATGACACTTCCCGTCGCCCGAATAAAAGTGAAAACGCGATATGTGGAAGGAATCATAAAAGCAGCAGTGATAAATGAGCCAATCTACCCTCTAATATTGGGGTGTAGATATGTCTTCTTGGGGAATCCCAAGAGACCTGTGATATTGGCAACAGTGCAGACCAGATCACAGTCAAAAAAGGAGGAGGATAATCCAATAAATACTCATCCAGATGAGATGAGGAAGGCACAGGCTGAGGACAAAACCCTCAAGCCATGTTTCAAGAAGTTGCCCAAATCTCATACACCTCCAGGCAAGGGAGAGTTTTATATGAAGAACAAACTGATATATAGGAAGGCTGGATCTGAATCCAATGGTCACGGACAGCTGGTCCTTCCCACTTCATATAGGACTAAAGTGTTGGAACTAGGGCATGCGATTCCCTTCAGTGGTCATATGGGAATCAGCGCAACAGGACAGCGAATAGCTTGTCACTATTTCTGGCCAGGAATAACTGAAGATATCAAAAGATATGTAAAATCCTGTCCAGAGTGCCAACGAGTAGCACCTAAACATTGGACTGCACCAGCAACTCTGGGGGAAATGCCCATAGTGGGAACACCCTTTGAGAGAGTTGCCGTGGATCTTGTGGGACCTCTCACCCGAACCAAGAGAAGGAACAGCTACATTCTGACTCTGGTGGACACTTGTTCTATGTGGGGAGAGGCAGTAGCCCTGTCATCGATTGATTCTAAACATGTGGCAGAGGCATTGCTCACAATTTTCACAAGGTTAGGCTTTCCCAATCAAATCTTGACTGATAATGGCTCTCAGTTCAAGGGGAAACTAACTGAAGAAGTTTTCAGGATCTTCCAGGCCAAACACTTCCATTGTAGTGTGTATCATCCCCAAGGGAACGGCCAAGTGGAAAGATTTAACGGCACATTGATGTCGATCCTGAGAAAGTTGGCACACGAAAAACCAGATACATGGGACCAGTACCTGCACGCCGCCCTCTTTGCTTATAGGGAGGTACCCCATAGTTCAACCGGTATGGCCCCGGCAACATTATTGTTTGGAAGGCCAATAAAAGGTCCACTCGAAGCTTTGTTAAGAACGTGGACTGATGAAAAGGCAGAGGAAAACATTACATCTTCATACCAATATGTGAATGAGCTGACCACTCGTTTAAAAACTGGCTGGAAACTTGCCAATGAAAATTTGAAACAAGCCAGGAAGAAACATGCTGCCTATTATAACAGGAAGGCAAAAGACAGAAATTTGGCTGTGGGAGAGAAAGTACTGCTTCTTTTGCCCGGGAGTCAGAATAAGTTACAAATTGGATGGCAGGGTCCATATACAGTTCTAGAGAAGGTGTCTAGAACAAATTATAAGATAGATAAGAAGGGGAAAGAAAAAATCTATCATGTGAATCTCCTGAAGAAATATTTGGAAAGAGAACATCAGGAAGAGACACACTTGTTGACCTTGTCCATCGCCATGGAGATGAAAAAGGAACCACTTTCATCATTTGAGTATCCATTACACCCCTGTGAGACAGCAGCACAGGTGAAAATCAGTACACATTTAACGAAAACTCAGAAAGAGAGAGTGCAACAGGTTCTAAATAATCATGCAGAGGTGTTAACAGACCGACCAGGGCATACAAACCTATTGGAATATGATATGAAACTGATAGACCCCACACCTGTATGTATGAAACCATATTCGATTCCGTTTGCTAAGGAGAAAGCTTTGAAGGAAGAGATAGACTATCTGTTGAAGGAAGGAATTATTTCGCACAGTGAATCCTCATATAGTTCCGGTGTTGTACTCTTAAGGAAGCCCTCTGGAGAACATAGACTCTGTATAGATTACAGGAGACTGAATGCTATTACAGAAGGACAGGTGGATCCATTGCCGGATACAAATCAGCTGTTTGCCAGACTAAATAAAGCTAAATATTTCTCAAAAGTGGATTTGAGTAAAGGATACTATCAGATTCCAGTAAAGCCTGAGGTTAGACCATACCTAGCCTTTAGTACCTCAGAAGGACACTATGAGTTTAATAGATTGCCATTTGGATTGAAGAATGCGCCTAGTGTCTTCTCTAGAATGATGAGAAAGTTATTGGACCCTCTGAATAATCCATGTATAACAAATTTCATGGATGATATCCTTATAGCAACAGAAACATTTGAGGAACACATTGACTCTCTGAAGATGCTGTTTGATCGACTTGGGGAAGCAAATTTAACAGCCCGACCAACCAAATGTTGCGTTGGATGTAAAGAATTGGAATTTTTGGGACACACAGTTTATCAGGGAAACATGACCCCTGACCCAAAGAACTTAGAGAAACTAAAGAAAGCCCCGAGACCACAAACCAAGAAGGACGTGAGATCCTTTGTCTCATTATGTGGTTTCTACCAGAAGTATATCAGGAACTTTAATTCCATATGTGCACCGTTAACTGATTTGACACGTAAAGGACATCCAGATCGCATTACATGGACCCCACAATGTGAAATGGCTTACCAAGAATTGAAGGAAAAGCTCACAAGTAAACCTATTTTGAAATTACCTGACTTAAGTCAAGAATTCATAGTAAGGACGGATGCAAGTAATATTGGGTTGGGTGCAACTCTACTACAGAAATCAGATGCATTGGATGGGGAATTAAGCCCAGTGGCATATGCTAGCAGAAAATTGAATAAAGCTGAAATCAACTACTCAACTAGCGAAAAAGAATGTCTTGCAGTAATATGGGCAATAAAGAAATTCAATATTTATCTGTATGGGAAGGCATTTAAGTTGCAAACGGACCACAAACCTTTATCGTTTCTAGCCCAGGCTAAGCATGAGAACTCTAGGTTACTCCGATGGTCCTTGCTTTTGGCTCCCTATAATTTTAGCATTGAGTATATATCTGGAAAAACAAATTTGGGAGCGGATTTTTTAAGCCGCCATCCGTGTGATGAGAATCACCGTAAACCCCAGAACTAATAATAAATTTCTCTATGTGTATATAGAATAAAGGACTGACATATAATGTCTGTTTTAAGAGGGGAGATGTCGTGGAATATTCTAATCCACATATATAAATTATCAAGTAAATATAAAGCCTAATAAATACATATAATAAAGAAAGGAAGAAGAATGGTAAAGAACAGTGCTGTCACAATGACAGTACTCGAAATCCCCTTTGTTTTATGCTTCGTCTGCAAATTGTAACGTTTCCACGTTAAATATAAGCCACTGCATAAATACAAGCGTTTCCACAACACATTAAAACGGGTATTGCATTTCTGAGAAAAACATTGAGAGGCACACTGCGTAATGACCTAAATTAATCCTAACATTAATTATACTGCGTTACCAAAACGAACGAACAGATGGACTCAAATAGAAAGAGAGAGGGGCGAATGAAAATCAGGAACGCATGCAAAATTGAACACGCGTCTCGCTATTAATGCCACCCCAACAAGCGTAACGCGATACACAATTACTACTATCACGCGTGTAAGGCCACATGCACTAACTTTTTTTCGGACGGACAGTGATAAAAACACTAACCTTCCCAGAGTTAGGTTTTAAAATCCTGAAAAACTCTTATTAGAAAAGATGACATTAGATGGGTTTACGTTTGAAAACATTACAGTACCCAGACAGCACATCTTCGAAACAGGAGGTAGAAGAAATTGCATATTTTGAACGCAGCCACTTAGCTCTTTTAAATTTGTATATTTGGGTTCCTTAGGGCTTGCTGACAAAGAATATGTAAAACGTTACGCAAATAGTCTAGGAATTAACAAGTTATAGCCAAAATAAAATGATGGTGCTGTCAGACAACACCCAAAATCAGAATCGCTCAGTGGTAGATTTTTTTAAAACCACCATTGTACGGGAAATGGGCCACAAGTTACATTTGAACTGATTGGCTGGAATGATATGTAAGGCTAAACACGATTAGTCGGACTATAAATGCTATCCTTGGTTGTTAGGGGAGACGTAGGAAGGTAAAATTTTTTTCAAACACTTGTCGAAACGTGGCTCCATTGGCCAGACTCGCTGATATAATCACTTAGGAGCGTTAGTTCGAGACCACTAGTTCAAATAAGCTTGATAAAGCAACAGTGCGTTGAAGCCAGCTCATATCTTTGCTAAATAAAAGCCTGGAACATAAGCAGATGGGAATTTGTGCCAGTATTTGTGCCAGAATTCATTGCTAGTCAACGTATCTGTGTTTATTTCCATGAATTGTGGTAAGCTTGAAACATTCAGTATCTTTTAATGAAAATTGAATGTGAATTGTTAATTTATGCCTGTATATATGTGTAGTTCAGTAGCAAACATGATGTAAAGCCTATAATGCTCCAGCCTGAACAGAAGGTGTCGGAGGAAAGTAAAACGGCATGGAATGGCCAAACAGTACACTGACACCTAGATGATTGACTAGAAAGAAATAATGCTGGAATTGCAGAGGCGTAGTAACCATTAGGGAGGGAAATACTGGTATAAAGTATTTCAGATGAAGCTGACAGTTGGCCTAACGCTCTGAACTCAATGTTTGTGATGTATTGTGCTCAGTGTAGAACTAGAGTATCAATTAGTTATGAAGTAGAAGGTACATCCTTCTTGTTTTCAGGGACTGTGGTCTTATGGTATTGAGCAGCACCTGGTCAGAGCTTTGCTGAATCCAGAGTCGGACAGCATACTCCTTGGTCCATTTAGCTATCAGTGAGGTGTCTCCAGAGCCCAGGGGAGAAATCGAGCAGAGGAGTCTCTTCCTGCCGCCATCACGCAAGATAAGCTGATGTGGACAGCTGAGCTCAACATTATGTACCCCCATCTTAAAATGACATTGTAAAAATAACATTAAGAGGGGAATTAAATTGTTTTAATATCAGGAACTGAGAACATCTCCAATACTAGTTCCAATAAAGACAAACTATTGAAGTCATGATGACAAATACCAACAGAGCTTGAACAAAACAAAACCAGTATTACCTCATATTACTACTACACAACTGACACACATAGGATACTTTTAATAATATATGTCACTACAATATTCATATTGATAAATTCTGTACTTATAACTTGTAATTAAAATTGATTGTGATTCCTGGTTCCCTTTGTATTTGAATCAGGACACATATTCATTCATGACAACAATGAATACATATTGTTATTTGAAAAGTTATCAGTGACTCCTTTAAGATATCCTTGTAGAGTGTTTTATGTATGTGAGTGTCACAGTGTTGTCAAGTGTAGTGGAATAAATTAAATTGTTGATCTGTCTGTTGTTGTTTTGACTTACACTTCATCATACACATACCCTAGACATATAACGTAGTCATCACACTATTCCAGAATAATTCTGACTGAGGTATACATATGTGGCAGCAAGTAAGGTTATATATAATACACTACTCTTATTAGATATATATATACCTTCACAGCTGATCTCAGTCAGTACACTAAGTCCCCTATAAATATTTATAACATCCCATTTCACCATACATAATCTGGTCCTCGGCCAACCTTAGCTTGGCCACCACTGTTCTAGAGCAAGTAACACAGGACACAGTGTAAATAATGTTCTAGAGGAAGTAACACAGGACAACGTGTAAATAAAGTTCTAGAAATGAATGACAAGATGAAATGTTCCACCGAGAGTCAAGGAAAAGAAGACATAATATCTATATCGTCATCATCATCATCATGTTCGTTTTCGCCCCTTATGTAACACGGAGCCACCACTACAGCCTTTACAGGAAGCCCGGCACCACGCATTCAGATGCTAACTTAGTTATTTTTTTTATACGATGAGGTTGTAAGCCTCATGCACAACCTGATATTAGTTGTAAGCCTCATGCACAACCTCATATTAGTTGTAAGCCTCATACACAACCTCATATTAGTTGTAAGCCTCATGCACAACCTGATATTAGTTGTAAGCCTCATACACAACCTCATATTAGTTGTAAGCCTCGTGCACAACCTGATATTAGTTGTAAGCCTCATACACAACCTCATATTAGTTGTAAGCCTCATGCACAACCTGATATTAGTTGTAAGCCTCATACACAACCTCATATTAGTTGTAAGCCTCATGCACAACCTGATATTAGTTGTAAGCCTCATACACAACCTCATATTAGTCTCCTTGTACGACATGCCAGAGGAAGTATTAACCTTATTCTTTCTTTGTCTCAACCCACGGGGAATAACTCTTAAAGAAAGAAAAGTAATGGCAGTTAACCTACAAACATGGGCGTCCTTAAAGTATCTGGCACCCGGATCGGATCCTACATTTCACACCGCCTTCCGACAAAGAACACCCCCCCCCCTTTCCCCCCTCCCCTCCGCTCTGGCTGTCACCCGGGGCAGACCGCCAACCTCACATCCCCCTTAGTATGCCATTGCCTACAGATAATCATGAAAACATTTTAATAGTTCTAATAGTTCTTTTGAAGACATATTATGCACTTCGTTTATATTTTCGCAGAAATGAGGAAAGTAGCTGTCTGTTTGGTACATAGGGCTTCTAGACCTTCAGAAATTTGGCTACATTACAGAAGATAAATTTCGTTCTGCAGGGCTGGAAAATTATGTTCTTCGCAGCAGACATTTACATATCTTGTGGAGTCCCACAAGCACGACGAGACGGCGCCAAAATGTGACAAGTGGTAACACTGGCTTGCGGCGCAATTGACTTCCGTCTTTTCGAAGACGGAAATGAGACGTCACAACTGTTTGCGCAAGCTCGGAATTTGGAACACAGTTTCCGGTACAATCAGTAGCAGCCACTATCTCAAATTGCTGCAAAACCAAGTTGATCTCAGTGCACTGCCATGTTACTTGTGAAATAATGATACCACTCATGTATGCATGGACATCCATATGTCACTAACTATTTTCAGACAGTTTAATCACGTCATTTTAGTATTATTATGCTAAAGGTCACGTTATATTTTCCCAGAAAGTGTTTTCTCCTCTTTCTCACTTTTTTATATATTTTACTATTCCAGTCTCAGAAATACCTGATTTACTTGTCTGCAGAAATGTAATATAGAATGGATAAAAAGGTAGTCCGCTAGCAGATACTGCCGGAGAGAAGTGTTAGAAACTTCACTATACTAGGCCCAGCTTCACGAGGTGAGATGAGCGATTGCTTCATCGCTTCCTTTGCCTGCCCTAACTCAAGAGCAAATTCAGGTACTAATTTAAAGCTGGATAGACTGGAGCGTCGTGATGCTTAAAGGTTTTGAACCCGGTAATGTTGCCACGAGAAGCAAGCACTTTAATCACCTTGCCAGTCGGACACAACTCCGCCAATGCCGGTCCCAAGCCCGGATGAAAAAGGAGGAGGGCGGCCTGCATGGAGGCCGTAAGGAGGCAGCCCCTCCACCATGCAAAGGCACAACAGGCCAATCACCTGTTTGCTTTAAATCATGATTACGCGTACTACAAGAGAGAAAACCGGACTGATTCTAAAGGCGACGAACTGGAACGGACTACGGACTACGACTTATGGAACTTGGAACACAAGAAGTATAAATGGGAAGGAAGAGGAGCTGGTGGAAGAGATGAGGAAAGCAAAACTAGAAATCCTGGCTATAACGGAAACGAAGAAAAAAGGACAAGGAGTCATGGATCTCGATGGCAACACGTTGCTCTACAGTGGTGTACCCATATCTGAAAGAGCTAAAGGGGGCGTGGGTTGCATTGTGGCCCAAAATCAAAAAGATAGTATCAAGGGATGGAACTTTGTCTCGGAGCGCATTATGGTTGTAAAACTAAAAGAAGGAGAAACCATAGTCAACCTGGTCATAGTGTATGGGCCAAATGAGGATGAGAGAGCAGAGGTCAAGGAGGAATTCTTCGAGCTGCTTCAAAGGACAGTGGATGACTGCCTAGATGAAGTTATTATGCTCGGAGATTTTAATGCCAGAGTTGGAAATGACCATGCTAGATGGGGTGGAGTTATCGGAAGATATGGAGAAGATACTCTCAATGACAATGGAAAGCGACTCCTTAGATTCTGCAGTGAGCAGAATCTGATCATTACAAACACAAAGTTCCCCCATAAGCGCATACATGCATACACTAGATGTGAACCAACCAAGAATGAGAAGTCAGTGATCGACTATGCCATTGTTCGGAGAAGCTCATTCAGATATGTCCGAGATGCAAGAGTCTGGAGGGGGCCAGAGATTGGAAGTGATCACTACCTGCTAACAATCAAACGAACAACTGAAAGAGTTGCTCAGCCTAGGAACTGCCCAACATCACGCAAGAAACCAAGTAAACGAGCAGGAGAAATGAGCATTAGGACCTACAAGCTGAGAGAGCCAGAAATTAAGACCAGATATCAGGGGCTTATTGCTACAGCAGTGAGCAACACAGAAGAACGACCTGATGACTTGGAAACCCTCTGGAATAAATTCAAGGATATCATAAAGACAGCTGCTGCAGAAGCATGCGGTGAAGTCCGACTTGAGAACCAGAGAAAGAGGACACCTTGGTGGACAGAGGAAGTCAAAGAGAAAATAAGAGAGAAGAAAATGGCATGGAAACAATACTTAGGAGCTAAAAACACAACAGGACAAATGGAAAAATATAGAGAATATGTGACACTCAGAACAGAAGCAAAGAACAAAGTGCTAGCAGCAAAACAGAAGTCCTGGGAAGAATTTGGAGAAAAGCTAGAAAAAGATGCACAAGAAAACCAGAAATTGTTCTATAAGACCCTAAAGAACATGAGGAAAGAAAAACAATGCCCTCTCAAATTTATAAAGGACAAGCAAGGCAAATTGCTTACTGCCCCGAAGGAAGTAATGGAAAGATGGAAAGAATATTTCTCAGAACTCCTGGATGGTGAGCATGATGAAGCATCAGAAATGATAACCACTGACACAGAAGAGGAAACCAATGATGGTGAAGATGACATAAAGATGGAAGAACTGAGGGCAGCACTAGAGAAAATCAAGATGGGCAAAGCAGCAGGGCATGATGGTATAACACCAGAAATGGTTAAGTACATGGGAGCATCAGGCGACCTATTACTCTTAAAGGTCCTACAGGCAGCATGGTGCAACAAGACCATACCAAAGGATTGGGAGATTGCCATCATAACACCAATTTTCAAAAAGGGTGACAATCGACAATGTGGAAACCATAGAGGCATATCCCTTCTCAGTGTCCCTGGTAAAATCTACTCTAGAATCCTAGAGCAGAGACTCCGACGCCTAGCTGAGCCACAATTGGATGAGGTCCAGTGCGGATTCCGAGCAAACCGAAGTACTCAAGACCTAATCTTCACACTCAGACAGCTGAGTGAAAAGGCCCTTGAGTATAAGAGTGAGATCCATCTTTGTTTCATAGATCTGGAAAAGGCGTTTGACAGGGTCCCCTGGAGCAAACTTTGGGACTGTTTGGCAAGGAAGAATATTCCAGCACCTCTGATTCATGCTATACAGAGCTTCTACAAGTCTTGCAGAAATTATGTGAGGACAGCAAACCATAAGTCAGAAGAGTTCAGGACCACCACTGGTGTAAGACAAGGTGATATCCTATCACCTTACCTCTTCATACTCCTTATGGACGATGTCATCAAGGCATGTAAGGAGAGAACAAGAAAGTATTCAGTGGGGTACTGGAAGATGAGACAGGTCTATATTTCGGAGCTGGCATTTGCTGATGATGTTGCCCTGATTGCTAAATCAGAGGCACATCTCCAATCCAACCTGCAAGTCTGGAAGGAAGAGCTGGAGAAGAGAGGGATGGTCATAAGCAGCTCTAAAACAAAATCCATGGTGATATCACGAGAAGAAAGAAAACATCAGATTAAGTTGGGAGAACAGGTCCTGGAGCAGGTCGACCACTTTAAATATCTCGGAGCTATTATAGACCGAAAGGGAGGCATCAAAGAAGAGTTGGCCACTCGGAAAGCAGCGGCTGGGAGACTTTTTCGGGCCATAAATCGTGGATTCCTCAGCAAGAAAGAGGTTGGTAAGAAAACGAAGATGGCTGTATACCGCTCCACCTATGTCCCAGTCTTGACATATGGATGCGAGTCGTGGGCAATGACTACAACCCACAAAAGCCAGATCCAAACCTCAGAAATGAGGTATCTGAGGAACGTGGTTGAAGTAACAAGAAGAGACATGGTCCGCAACCAGACGATCCGTCAAGGCCTAAAATCCCATCCGCTGCAGACCCAAATAGAACAGTCCCAACTAAGATGGTTTGGCCATGTCTGCAGAATGAGAGAAGATCGGCTACCACGACAAGCATGGGAAACAAAGAGCCAGGGATCCAGACCTCCAGGACGACCCAGAGTCCGCTGGGAGGACAACATTAGACAATCTTTGAAGGACCGAGGACTAGAATGGAACCAGGCCAGGAAGAAGACAGCTGATAGAATGGTCTGGCGCTCTCTCTTCCAAACCTCTACACCTCAAGGTAGAAGGGGAACGACTAAGTAAGTAAGTAAGTAAGCCAGTCGGACACTCTATGGAACAGACCCTCTTACTATACGAGCAATGCTGACAATACAATACCGAGATTTCTTAGAAAACTCTTACTTACTTAGTCGTTCCCCTTCTACCGTGAGGTGTAGAGGTTTGGAAGAGAGAGCGCCAGACTATTCTATCGGCTGTCTTCCTCCTGGCCTGGTTCCATTCTAGTCCTCGGTCTTCCAAAGATTGTCTAATGTTGTCCTCCCAGCGGACTCTGGGTCGTCCTCGGGGTCTGGATCCTTGGCTCTTTGTTTCCCATGCTTGTCGTGGTAGCCGATCTTCTCCCATTCTGCAGACATGGCCAAACCATCTTAGTTGGGACTGTTCTACTTGGGTCTGTAGGGGGTGGCATTTTAGGCCTTGACGTATCGTCTGGTTGCGTACCATGTCTCTTCTTGTTACTTCAACCACCTTCCTCAGATATCTCATTTCTGAGGTTTGGATCTGGCTTTTATGGGTTGTAGTCATTGCCCATGACTCGCATCCATATGTCAAGACTGGGACATAGGTGGAGCGGTATACAGCCATCTTCGTTTTCTTACCAACCTCTCTCTTGCTGAGGAATCCTCGATTTATGGCCTGAAAAAGTCTCCCAGCTGCTGCTTTTCGAGTGGCCAACTCTTCTTTGATGCCTCCTTTTCGGTCTATAATAGCTCCGAGGTATTTAAAGTGGTCGACCTGCTCCAGGACCTGTTCTCCCAGCTTAATCTGATGTCTTCTTTCTTCTCGTGATATCACCATGGATTTTGTGTTAGAGCTGCTTATGACCATCCCTCTCTTCTCCAGCTCTTCCTTCCATACTTGCAGGTTGGATTGGAGATGTGCCTCTGATTTAGCAATCAGGGCAACATCATCAGCAAATGCCAGCTCTGAAATATAGACCTGTCTCATCTTCCAGTACCCCACTGAATACTTTCTTGTTCTCTCCTTACATGCCTTGATGACATCGTCCATAAGGAGTATGAAGAGGTAAGGTGATAGGATATCACCTTGTCTTACACCAGTGGTGGTCCTGAACTCTTCTGACTTATGGTTTGCTGTCCTCACATAATTTCTGCAAGACTTGTAGAAGCTCTGTATAGCATGAATCAGAGGTGCTGGAATATTCTTCCTTGCCAAACAGTCCCAAAGTTTGCTCCAAGGGACCCTGTCAAACGCCTTTTCCAGATCTATGAAACAAAGATGGATCTCACTCTTATACTCAAGGGCCTTTTCACTCAGCTGTCTGAGTGTGAAGATTAGGTCTTGAGTACTTCGGTTTGCTCGGAATCCGCACTGGACCTCATCCAATTGTGGCTCAGCTAGGCGTCGGAGTCTCTGCTCTAGGATTCTAGAGTAGATTTTTCCAGGGACACTGAGAAGGGATATGCCTCTATGGTTTCCACACTGTCGATTGTCACCCTTTTTGAAAATTGGTGTTATTATGGCGATCTTAGAAAACTCATTACTTTCAAATTATTTGATAGGCCCTATTTTCTTGAACAGGTAACTGGATAAGACTGCACCCTAAATTTGGGTGTGTGATTTACGGAACGCTTAAACACATGTCATGCTCTGACAGGGCATACACAATTACTATTACTATTATAACAACTGCTTCTATTACTACTGCAGCTACTATTACTTCGTTCGCTTATTTTTAATACTGCTGCTGCTGTTGGTGCTACGATCATCACCATTGCTACTTCCACTATTAGTACTTCATAACTACAATGGCAACAATAGCAACAGTAATCACTTCTATAACTTAATCTTCTTCTGCTTTTTTTTCCATCTTTAACTCCTTGGTGTGTGTGCGTGTGTGTGTGTGTGTGTGTGTGTGTGTGTGTGTGCGTGTGCGTGTGCGTGCGTGTGTGCGTGCGTGTTCAGTATCTATTATAGCGAATTCACATTTGTTTTGTTGTGTTTTTTGTCCTTATAATTTATCAGGAATGCTGATTAGCCTTTTTAACACACACAAAGATAACATGTCAGGAGCTTGTGCTAATTGTGTGGGCTGCTAGATTCGGTTATGGTAAAACATTATAGCTTCAAGCATTACGTTACTACAGATCAAGCATCACTGATACAGGCGAAACATCACATTGATACAGACGAAACATCCCATTGATACAGGCGAAACATCACATTGATACAGACGAAACTTCACATTGATACAGGCGAAACATCACATTGATACAGACGAAACTTCACATTGATACAGACGAAACATCACATTGATACAGACGAAACTTCACATTGATACAGGCGAAACATCACATTGATACAGACGAAACTTCACATTGATACAGGCGAAACATCACATTGATACAGACGAAACTTCACATTGATACAGGCGAAACATCACATTGATACAGACGAAACTTCACATTGATACAGGCGAAACATCACATTGATACAGACGAAACTTCACATTGATACAGGTGAAACATCACATTGATACAGGCGAAACATCACATTGATACAGGCGAAACATCACATTGATACAGGCGAAACATCACATTGATACAGACGAAACTTCACATTGATACAGAAGAAACTTCACTAATTCAGGCAAAAAATCACATTAATACAGCCGGAATAGCACAATCATAACAACCAATAATAATAAATGACCATATAATGAGACAGCTTGTGTAGTTTCCCGAGAGTCTCTGAAGAGACACAGAAATAACAGGACCACTGTCACCCTCAGGCGTGTCGTATGAGGCGACTAATACGAGGTTGTGCATGGGGCTGGCCACCTCATTATGTAAAACCAGTTACCACAGTAACCACGGCTGAAAGATCATGTGAATGTTTGGTCCTGGCTTCCTGTAAAGAGTGCCATTGCAGTGGTGGTTACATACTCCGTAAGGAGCACAAAGAAAAGAACAATTATGATGATATAATGAAAGGGGCATATCTATCACGACAAAGGGCAAGTACCCAACAGAACTGAGACACAGATACACGTTATCTATAACAAAATAATCGCGTATGTCTAAAATAATGAACACAAATAAGTAACCCAGAAAATAATAGCACACATCAGCGCAGTAAAATACAAATCAACTAATACAAGAAACACATGAACTATGAAAAACGCGAGGCCAGATTACACAAAAATCTTGGAAATTCATGAGAGAAAGAAATGGCTATTATTATCACGAATGTAGACACATCGATCTAATAAAGCAAACACATACGCTGGCTATCGAAACAAAAACAGGCAAGGGCTATCACAACAGAGGTCAACAATAACAACATTGCAAAAACTAGATAATTCAGCAAAGGAATATGTAAAAACTTGCCTCATTGTGTATCACAACATAGTAGAAAAGTAGCTGTCACAAAAAACAGGTAGGTTTTTTTAATCACAACATAGACGCAGGTGGTCCATCACAACAAAGACATATGGTTTACAACAGAAAAAACGTAGGTAGTCTGTAATAAAAAAGGCGTATGCTGTCTACCACAACCAAATCGATGGTTATCTTCCACAATCAAGAGTACTGCTATCTACCACAACCAGGACGAAGTCTATCTACCACAATCAAGAATGCTGCTATCTACCACAACCAAGACGAAGGCTATCTATCACAACCATGACGAAGGCTATCTACCAAGATCAATAGTACTGTTATCTACCACAACCAGGACGAAGGCTATCTACCACAATCAAGAATGCTGCTTTCCACCACAACCAAGACAAAGGCTATCTATCACAACCAAGACGAAGGCTATCTACCAAGATCAATAGTACTGTTATCTACCACAACCAGAACGAAGGTTATCTACCACAATCAAGAATGCTGCTATCTACCAAAACCAAGACGAAGGCTATCTACCACAATCAAGAATACTGCTATCTATCACTGTTACGTTGGGGGTTTTAAAATTAAGATATGTTGGTATAATCGTGCTGATACGGAGGTGAATGATATGGGTGTCAAGGCAGTGCATTCAATTTTATATAAACTTGATAAGATCTTCGTGGATGGGTCCATATAACATGACATGTTTATTCAGACGACACGATATTCATTTCATAGTAGTACATGCATTAATAATCATCAGCAAGGCATAGAACGTCTCAGTCAGTTCAATTCATCTGTACAAATCTAGCCGCTGTACTAGAGATGCCTAAAAAGGTTAACATCTAAGTAATGTGGACTAGAGGTGACGATGCTAAAAGTTGATAGTAGACTTACTTTCAACAATTCACGGAACTTCTCCATAAGTCCGGAGCCATCATAAACAAAGTGGCGGCCTCAAAAATATATGCTACTTGACAAAGTACTTGAATCCTCTACCGAAAACGGGAGCTCATAAAACACGTCTGACCAGGACGAATAATTCTAACAGAAAGCCTTGAACTAACGGTCTCCATATATTAGTGCAGAACTTATTAAGTCATAATCACCTAGTGACGTAAACCTTGTATCGCGTTCACTTACAATTAAAATAGTGCAAAATACTTGGAATTGTTACCGCGTAGATTAAACTGCTAACAAAACTAAGTGTGGTCAACATGTAAAATACATTATAATCTTCTTTAACAATTTCCCCGCACGGTGGAGTAAAAAAAAAAAAAAAATCAAGAAATGATTTTTTTTAAAACAATATCACAAAAAATTTACATGAAAAATTGCAATTAGTTTGGAAAAATCGCGAAAAAATGAACAGACGGCCAGATATGTTTACAATTAACAATGTCAATGGTCGTTGTCCAAAGTAATCGTAAGTCATATAACTAATGTTACTGAGTAGAGAAAGTCGTCTTCGGTCAGTAAAGAATAGATCAGAGTCTATTACAGTAACTAACACAGCATGTATAAAACATTTCCTAAACATCAGTTAAAATACAATTACTTAATATATAATATTAAATAATTAAATTAGTGTGAAGAATGTAAAGTAAGGTCAACCAAGTAGAGATGTGAACTAATAGAATAATATATATAGGTATGTCAGTACTGAGAAGATTAATGTGTGAATAATGTGATTTAAGTATGGGAACAGAAATATCAGAACAAAGTGAAAGAAAAAAAATTTTAAAGTAAGAGTGGACAGAATAAGGAAAAAGTACGAATAATATATAACGACAAAAAATAAATCATGAGTTATCTATCCGAAAGCATTTTCAGACAAATGGGCAAAAACTTTCAAAGAAATTTAAATAACATGGTATAGGAAAAATAAGAAATATCTATATCAACGACAATAGGAATTATAATTAACCAACTAAAGAATGAAAGAATAACGTATGCATTAATTAAAATAATTAATATCACATGATATTTCCATAAGGGATAATATAGTCTAGTATTCTCCAAATCCAAGAGAAAAATCACTCCAAAATCTGTTCATATCACGAAGTCAGGAGCAATGGATAAGCAATGTTATTCTCATCAAAGTCAATAATGACACTGCATATTATAATGTACAACGTTTCAATCCAGCTCCGAAAAAAACCTGGCAAGTATTTTGAATATATTGAAGGTACACATTCTCGCTATATTGCAGTTCATTGGAAATTCGATCACCGAGTGCAGGTAGATCTCAGCGAATTGTTCAGCAAGATCTTCATAGATAAAATAATTTGATGTCAATCAATGTACGAACCATGTACTATTTCAGGCTTCAAACGTGAGTGACTTTCGTGCATTAAGAATATGTATGTCTGTTAACAACTGTCACGAATTACTTGAATGTTTCTTTCTTTGAGTAGCAATCAGTCTTCAGATATTAATGGTGGATTTCGTGATAGCGAATCCGACTGGATTTCAAAGTTAAATGGCTGTAGCAGGATTGAGAAGCGCTCGAGCTTATTGTTTCTGTGATTAGCCCGCATCAAAGCAGCAACCGACTTTTGATCCGTCTGTATTATGAAGGGCGCTCCAAGTAAATATCGCTCTAGTTTGTGTATTGCTGTCGTGAGTTTGTCTGTTTCACAACATAGCTTCTGTATATTCCTGAGTAACTCTGACGAAAACCGCGCGCCATACATTGTAGAAATTGTATGATACACTAGCAATGGAAAGACTTCCGTATTCGTGTGTTTACTACAGCCTTGGACAGGCAAAATGGCCAGTCCTCATGTGTGCAACCGAGTGAAGGATGCAAATTAATTACATAAGTAGGAAAAAGTACCACTTGGAAGAGGTCTCTAATTCTACAACAGGAATGTTACTTTAGAGGTAGGTGTAAAGACTTCCACGAAAAGTAGTTTATTAAGATAGATATATTGAGTGGAAAGGCTTCGACACATCGGGTTAGTCCCTAATTTAGGTATTTAAAATATGCATAGAATAAAATGCACTTAGGAGACTAAAAAACTTTTAGCTAGGAAGATAAAGATTAATTCAGGGTATAATTTAAGCCTTAGATGAATAAAATCGCTCCAGAAATAAAAAAGATAAGGGGGGAAACTAGTTTTTCATAATTGAACAGAGAGACAAAATATGCCTCATTTTGGGATTCGCAATACCCTGTTAGCCCCCTGCTTTCCGATACGCCAGATGTGCTAGTATAAATAGACCTTGCCCTTGCTAAATTGGAGCCATAAGATTTGAAAAACACAGCGAGCAGAAAGAAGTGGTAACTTGTAAATGAAGACTGCCTTTGCTAGTTGTACCTGACAGCAGATCAAGTTTGCCATTAACAGCTCGTCTGTGTGTGCCTGAGGGTAAGAAAGATATATATATATATATATATATATATATATATATATATATATATATATATATATATATATATATATATATATATATATACAGTAGAACTCCATTTATCCGAACCCCAATTATCCGAACATCCAATTATCCGAACACTTTTTCCAAAAAACAAAAAAAATCAGGAGCCACAGTCATGTTAGATTACATTTCTGAATCTTTTGATGCGGCAAGCTTCAAATGTGTGCGAACAATTTGTAGAGGATATGATGGGCTAATGGTCGGTCGCTTACGTACAAGATGTCAGTTAGATCATAAAGTCAGTTAAATATCTGGTTTACCAATCCAGTGTACGTGTGCGTTCTAGGCAGAACACTGGCTAAACAGGACAGTTCAAACTTAAAATAATTGTGTCTGCTACTACAGCAGGAATAATTTTTGGTGTACAAGCATTTCTCTGTGCGGTATAGCATCTTCCAGTAGGCCTAAAGCATATAAAAGGAACCGCAATGTTTTGTCAATTGAAACGAAAACAGAAATTATCAAGAGACTAGGAAAAGGTGAAACTGTATCTTCACTTGCAAGGATTTTCAATGTTGGGAAAAGCTACCGTCTCTGACATCAAAAGTAACAAGGATAAAATTATGAGTTTTGCATCGAAATTGGATAGTGAAAATGGGTCGAAGAAAACGTAAAACCATGAGAAATGCGAAAGATTTGAAATTGGAAGAAGCTTTGTATATATGGTTTGTGCAAAGAAGAAGCAAAGGGGAACCTGTCGATGGCTCTCCTATTGTGAGAAAAGGCACTTCGTTCAAACAATCAAACGTGACGGTCCTCTGACTTTTAAGCTAGCAGGGATGGTTAAGACACTTTAAATCTCGTCATGGCATACGAGAATTGGAGATTCAAGGGGAATCTTTATCTAGCGATGCAACTGCCGCTGAAAATTTTAAAGAAACATTCTTGGCTTTTTTGGAAGAAGAAGGTTATTCACTCGATGATGTGTATAATGCCGATGAGACTGGCTTATACTGGAAATCATTGCCTCAAAAATCACTTGCATCTCAGCACGAAGCATCTGCCCCTGGGTTTAAAAAGTGCAATTTTGGTAGCCGCGAATGCCAGTGGAAGTCATCGTTCACCGGTGCGGTGCTAATGATCGGCGAAGCCAAAAAACCACGTTGTTTAAAGAATGTGACATGTCTCCCATTGTGCCACAAAGCACAGAAGAGTGCTTGGATGAATAGTGAAATATTTCTTGATTGGTATACAAATCAGTTCATCCCAAATGTGAAGAGGTTGAGAGAACAAGAAAAGAAAACTGGAAACGAATTTCTTCTACTGGACAATGCACCATCTCATCCAGAGACGGATACATTGAATGCAGTTGATGCAAATTTTAAAGTAATTTTTCTGCCTCTCAATGTAACAGCACTGATTCAACCAATGGATCAGGGTGTTATAGCAAAGCTTAAAAAGATGTACAAGAAGGAAGTCCTGCGTCGTTTATTGTTGGCTGAAGATGAAGAAAGTGTGGTGGCGTTTTCCAAAAAGCTTAATCTCAAAGACTGCTGCTATATGTTAGCTGATGCTTGGACCACCCTGTCACAGGATAATCTTAACAAGGCTTGGAATAGATTGCTTGGGAAAAAGAAGGAAATGAAACTACTGCAGTGGACACAAATGATGATTGTATAAATGAAGTTGTGGAACTGTTTCAAGCAATGCCCGGATTTTCGGACTGTGACAAAGATGATGCACACATGTGGCTAGAAGATGATAATGATTCTGGTTTTCCGTTTTTGAATGACGAAGAAATGTTGTTTTTGTGCAAGAAGAAAAAAAAATGCATGTAGTGACCGATGATAAAGACTCCTCAGAAGTACATGATGTACTTGTAGATTATGAAGAAAACCCAAAACGTCGACCAAGTCCTGAAGAGGCCTTTATAGCACTAGACACAGCGATGGCTTGGTACGAGCAAGAAGATGACAGCTGTCCTACACAGCTTCTGCTGTTGAAGAGAATGCGGGACTTAGCATCTAAAAGGAGACTATCCAGTTTTGGTGCAAAAGAGGCTTCCTCATTATTTTAAATAGTGGGCTACATCTGTGCAAGTACATGTATACGTAAGTTGCGCCTGGTTTTGAATCGTTTGTAATGTTATTTTGAAAACATTTCTCTTTCTTAAAAAATAATAATTAATACAAGTAGTACATGCACTGCAGTGTAATGAAAGATTTTGGTGATACAGTGATCTAATACAGTGTGGGTATTATTATTACAGCACAATTAAATATGTTTTATAGTGTATTTTCCTTGTGATGGTTAATTATTTTTAGAAATATGTGTACATGTACTCGATACATTATGTAATCCAATTATCCGAACATTTGATTATCCGAACGATGCTCGGTCCCATGGGGTTCGGATAAATGGAGTTCTACTGTGTATATATATATATATATATATATATATATATATATATATATATATATATATATATATATATATATATATATATATATATATATGTATATAATTATATGATTTGCTGTTGATTCACTACAGTGTGTTGGTAAGTGTGTAGACGTGTTTCTGCAACCATTGTGTAATTTCTGAAGGACTTACCCGCCCGTGTACATTCAAATTAAATTGAGAATGATAGCAGAATTGTGTCTGTAGGTTTGGAAAAGCTTTTAAAGAAATATTTCTTGAGGAAATGGGACACATGCCTGCAATATAAGAAAGAAGGACAGAAATTGTTTTAATGTACTGATCAAGGTATTACTTAGTATTTTATATTAGACCAAATCATTGTATGGAGGCGTAGCATGGACAAATGGATCTAACTAAGGATTTAAAAGGAAAGTGTAGTCACGGTGAACTGGATGTAGGTAGTGCTGGTATATATTGTCCTGTGCATTTGCTAGCACATTATCTGACACTGTCTATCGTCCCCATCTTGTGTAATAATGGAAAGTGATGGACCATATAAGGGGTTACGTTTATTTTTGTTTCAGATTCTATCCTGACAACTACAAAACAAAAACTTTATATAGTCATCCACCTCTGCTGGACTCTGTAGTGCAAGTGCCCTTGTGGTTAACAGGGCCAGATACCCAGCTTCCACCGCCTGGAGAAATTAAAAATACGTGTTCGTCCATGGCACGAGAGTGACAGATCTCTAAACACAAGATAAGTGGCAAAACAAAGCCACGGATCAGCGTATCCAGATTATACCCCTATACTAAAAGAGAAGATGCAAATAAACATACAATGAATGATGAAAAGTGTGGATATAAATGTACCCATTACTAGCTTCACAGTCAAGAAAGTGACAAAACTCATTAGTATCATATCAATGTTCTTTAAAAGGAGATATTAATCCAGTTGATAACCTTCAACAATTGAATGACTATTGATATTGTTAATTATTCTTAATGTTTATTGATTTATTGTTGTAAATAAATTTGATTTCATTTCAAACTTTCCAGACCGAAAAGAGAAACGGTATAGGCTAAATAAATTGTAAATATTTACCAACAGACTTACTTACTTATTAAAGTTGAGTTCATGTTCTTGTTGGAAATAATTTTGTTAATATCCCCTAGCAGAGTCAACAATAATAATATATTAATCAAGGGAGGATCTTGAGAGGGAGCCCATAGGGATCCAGGAAAATACAATAACATCCTACCTGGAAACGTATACAGCTTGACCCTACCTTTGATATCCATACACCCTTACTCTTTTCAGAGAAGGGGGTATTATTTATAAGACCAGACTCTTATCTGGCCCTTTCCTGGTATCACCTGATTCAACTTTTTGTCCAGGATATTTTATATTTTAATAACATCTCAACCCTCTCGCGACAATTGCCCACACAACAGCAAGCAATTCCATCTCAATCACTGAGTATTTCTTTTCTGTCTCTGATAGTTTACGAGATATGTAGAAAATGGGATGAAGAATTCCATCGTAGGCTTGAAGTAGACTGGCTCCCAAACCGAGATTTCTGGCATCTGTACAAAGAATATATACTTTTGTAATATCAGGTAACCTCAAGATAGGAGGTGCAGAAAAAATGTGTAAAATTTGATTAAACGCAATCTGGCAATCATTTGACCAGTTACTTTGATTGGCATGCCCTTTCGTAACAAAGATGATAGGCCAGAAGTAATAGTATAGAGAGTGACATATGTGGGATCGAACCCACGACTCGCATCATCAGTACGAAATGGCGTGCTGGGCGAAAGCAACCTAGTAGTGAATAAAAGAACATGACAATGAAAGTCACTATAGTTTCTAACGAAAGACAGGTCAAATGACTCATGCTGTATGGACTGAGCATGAGGATAACAATCAACGAAGGTAATGTCTATCACCGATATACTTCTTCTTCTTCTTCTTCGTACACTCTCAGACGTCCACTTGAATGTTCTCAAAGAAAGCAGTAGTCAGTTTGAGGCTATTTGAATCCCCGTAAAGCTTTTCTACGAAAGGAGCTGGAGTCGGCCATATGCACTTTCTCTGTACCACATATAAGGGGCAACTTTGAAGCAGATGTTCAGCAGTCATTTTATCAGTGCCACAGTTACACTGATCGGTAGTTCCTATCTTTAGCTTGTTGAATAGATGGTATCTCAATCTGTTGAGGCCAGTGCGGAGTCTGAAGATTACCACTTGTTCTCTTCTGTGGAGCTGGTAGTAAGCATCATTCTGTGTGTGCCCTGGATGTTCTACATTCCATTTGTTTCTGTAACTGATTCTGATAAAACTCTTTGCCTCCTCAAAAGTTATGCTTGCATCAGGCTGAGGTAGATGTGAACCTTCTTTTGCCATTCTGTCAGCCTCTTCATTGCCGGCGATATTACAATGAGATGGGATCCATTGAATCATAACACTTTTTAATCGTTGACAAAGTTTGTGGAGCACTACTCTGAGATCATCCAGGTCTGTATTATTTTGGCTTTTCAACGTTGCAATTACTGACTGTGCATCAGTAAAGAAAGCAACTTGTCTCTCTGCCGTTTCTTCTGTCAATATAACCTCTGCTGCAGTTTTCAAGGCCTCTGCCTCTGCTCTGAAGTTGCTGGAGAATCGTCCTGTCGCCACTGACAGCCTTTTTTCTGCACCAGTGCTTAAGGTCAGAAAGACATCCCCACCTCCAATTTCTGTTGCATTTGTTGCTGATCCATCTGTGTATGCATGTGTCCAGGTGTTGCGTGGATAATGTTTCTCTATGTATTTTGTCGCTATGGATTTTCTATCTGTTGCAGTTTGGCTCTTTTTACTTTCAATTCCAGGAATGTTTTCTATCATTTTAGGGAAATGATTTTGTTTCCAAACTGGAAGCTTGTGTGCAGTGTAGATGGGTTTAACAGTGGATATTTCATCTATGGATACTGCTCTCATTTGTGGTTTGGTTGATTCTACAAAATTACTTCGTTTGAGTCTTTGCCTTCTAAGAACATTTATTCTATGGCACATTGGGTGGTCTGTTAGTCTTTTGAATTTTTCGGCCTGTTGCTGAGCCCTGCAGTCTCTTCTATCTGTCATTGGCTGGAGGCATGTAATCTTTTCGAGTTCTTTTATAGGTGTTGACTTCATGCCTCCCGTTATAATTCTCATTGCTTGATTTTGGAGTCTGCTAATTTTATCGAAGTTTGTCTTAGCTGCTGTTGCCCATGCTGCCATGCCATATTCAAGAACTGGCCTCACTCGTCCTGTGTACAACGTCTTAAGCACTTTCTCATCTGCACCCCAAGTTGTTCCAGCAAGTTTTTTCATAATTGCCATTCTTTGTCTTGCTCTCATTCGATTTCTGTCAACCTGTTTTTTCCAAGTCAGACGGCGATCAAAAATAATGCCTAGGTAGTTCGGATTTTCATTTAAATGAAGATTTACTCCGTTTAGTACTAGTTTGAAGCTCTGAGGTCTAGTTGAGAGGGAAAATACAGTGTACGTTGTTTTCTCTTCATTAATCTTCATGAGCCATGTTTTGGCCCACTCTTCCAGTGATGTTAGTGCTTGCTGCATCAGAATGTTTGCAGCAGTGATACGTTCTTCAGAGATCCACAACGCTAAGTCATCTGCAAAGGAAGCATTGTGTGCTATTTGTTGAATATTGTCAGTTATTTCATTTATGTATGCAAGGAACAGTGTAGGTGACAGGACTCCCCTTTGTGGGACACCCTGCTCTAATATAAACTTTTTACTAGTCTGTCCTTGCAGCTGTACTCTGGCGGTTCTATTTTCCAGGTAGTGACCAATCCATTTGTACATTCGCCCACATACACCACTTCTCTGCAGTTTGACTTTGAAACCCTCTTTCCATACTGTATCGAAAGCTTTTTCTAAATCTACCCAAACCACTAGCGTGTGTTTTTTTTCGTGGAAGGCATCTTCGATTTCCTGAGCTATATATGTGATTTGATCCTCAGTGGATCTGTGTTGTCTGAATCCTGCTTGTTGATGGTTTAATAGGTGTTTGCTTTCCAGGTGCCACATCAGTCTGGTATTTATCATGCGCTCCATCAGTTTTCCTACACAGCTTAGTAGGCTGATCGGTCTGTAACCATTTGGTTCTTTCGGGTCCTTGTCTTTCTTTGGTATAGGTATAAGTATAGCTTCTTTCCATGCCTGCGGAACAATTCCTCTTTTCCAACTATAGTTAAGTACTGTACTGCCAGAAGCTTCTGTTTTGCCCTTGTGCCGAGACCTATTAACATTTCATTGGTTATTCCATCTTTTCGAGGTGACGTCTTTTTCTTTAGTGACTTTATTGCCTCTTCCATTTCTGCCATTGTCAAATTTGTCATCATATGCTCTTCAGGTGCAGTCTGTGTGTTGTCATGAATCAACTGTTCATCTGTGACGATTTTCTTCCTGTCAGCGGGGACATCAATGTGATTTGCGCTAGCAAAGTATTCTATAAATGCATTTGCAGCTTTTTTTTGCCTATCAGCATATTGTCGCCGTGTTTCAGTGCGATTTGTTTGTAATGAGATCCTTCGTTGTTCAAGGCTCTAACCAGTTTTCATAGCTTATTTCCGTCTTTATCTAAGTTTAGATTTTCTGTTTTTTTTCCCAGCAGTCTCTTGTTGTTTTATTTAATGTTTTTCGGTATTTTGCAGTGGTGGCTTTGAGTAATATGTTTGCTACAGTTGTTTGTTCTCTTTCTGTTGTGTTTCTGACCTCTGTTACTTCATCTTCAAGCCTTTGAAGTTCTTCAGTCCAGTAAGGTTTGTAATTTTGTCTTGCCCCTCTGGGAATGGAATCAGTGGCTGCTTGTAGTATGGCTCTGTTTAGGCTTTCGACCATCGTTTTCATATTGCCGTGCCCTGTGTTAATGGTTTCACAAAACCTGTCTGACAACATTGAAAACTTGTCCCAGTCAGCTCGTTTGTAGTTCCATCGAGGAAGTAGTTTTTCTTCCTGCGGAACAAATTCCATATTTATGACCAGCTTTATTGGTTTATGGTCACTACCTGCTAGCTGATCAAGCACATGTCTGTCTATTTTATGTCTGATATCTCCTGTAGAAAAGGCTAGATCTGGAGTGGAAGTAGTGTGCCATCTTCTGGAGTAAAAACTGGGGTTGTCATCGGGACTCTTGATTAGGTGAAGATTTGTATCTATCTCCCAGTCCTCCACTTCGTCTCCTCTATTGTCTGTATCTGGGTATCCCCATCTTTCAGAATGGCTATTGAAATCTCCTAACATCACGCAATTTGAGTCTTTTATTTCCATGCAGGAAAGTGAGAGATCCTTGTTTGGTGGGCCATACAGATTGTAAATACGGATGCACGTTTCATTGATTGTTATGTCCACCCCAATTATTTCAGACTGATTTCTGAGGTTCACGGATACTTCGCTGCTTGGTAGAGAATTTCGCGTGAGTATCAGAACACCTCCTTTGTGTCCTTCTCGGTCGAGTCGGAAGGCCTGGTATCCTTTAACTGAAAATCTGTGGTTGTTGTTGAGGTGAGTCTCTTGAATGCATGCAACATCTATATCTTCTGCGTATAGACGGTTTGTTAAAGGAACATTTTTGTTGCGAACTCCTTCCGCATTCCATTGCAGAATGCTGAGTGTTTTGTGAGCTTTGTCAGCAATTCTAGCCTTTTGCCTCTGTGTAGCCCAGCGGAACGCTACGGAGTTATTGACAATTTGCTTTCGGTGTAATGACGTCATCATGGAGCGGCGTACGTTGTACTGTTTCGTTAGGCCTGTGGCCCAGTACATCCGATTTCAACGGGCATTTATGTCGGGTTGCCTACCTTAGCCTTTGACTGTCCCCAGCCTACCTGCAAGGCAGCAGTGTGGTCTCTCTGTCTGACTGGATTCTAAAAATACGTGTAGAGAATTACTAACGTCAAAAAACAATGTCCGACATATTGGACAGGAACCGATATACTAGAAATAAGATAAGGACATAGAGACATATTGCCAAAGTAGAAATGACATAAGAAGTATTCCACACAAGAAAAGCCGAAAAGAAACACATCACGTAGGAGCAAATGACTAGGTAAGAGAACGAATGATGACTGAACTTCATGAGTCATCACGGGATGTGACATGAAATGCATAGGCATGTCATTGGTGGAATGTTCCATCACTGCCAAATGACCAGTGTCATTAGCACAAGACATCGTATTAAAAGCATAAAGGAACAAAATAACCAACAACATTCTGCGAAGAAAATGTGTGTGATTATAAAAAGATAAGCTCGCAATGACATGATAGCATGTCAAGAGAGATGATAGTATCATTCCGGTGAACAAAGGCCACAAAGATAATAAAAAATGTATGTGCAGGGTTGCAGTTGCAATAGATGTGTACTTATGTATAAGAACATCATAAGATGTTGTCGCGAAATTGGTTTCAAGTCATTGCAAATGAGTTCAGTTAGATTTATAAACCCATCTACGATCGAGTGACCGCTTTCAAAATGGCGGCGTATCAGCGAAATGTATATCGGACAGAGGAAATCGCCAACGATAAATAACAACAGAAGGGAATCCGTATGAAAAGGATTTTACATTTCAGTACAGGGAAGGATGGTGTATAACTGCATATAAGATGGAACGGTAGGAAGTTCTCATTTACGGAGATATATGCGTATTTCGGCTGCCCACAGTTACGCTAAAAGCAGGTAAACTCACTTCTGTTCTAAATATTAAAATCAACAAATAACAGTTTGGGAATTTACATGGATAGGAAGATAGAGTTTTATCAGCTGAATAAAACTAGATAAGATGGAACAATATGGATATTATATATGCTGAGAATGAGAAAGGCAAAATTTCAGTCGACGCACAGATCGGCTGAAATCACGGTTCGGGAAGGATTTTTTCAGGTTAGGTTTAAGCTGTGACGTCGGTACTCTCCGATACGTCCGCGCTATACGTATTTAAAGCGGATCGGTAAACTGAGAGAGATACACAACGCAAGAGGTTGAGACAAGACTGAGGGCAGATAACGCCACGACTCTAAATCCATCTGAAGTGTGAGCGGATCGCCAGAAAATTTCAGTCTAAGTGTCTGGAGTCTGAGGGTAAGCGAATTTACGATAGCTATCCTGTATAATATTTTCTTTTATTTTGTATTACAGGTTCATTTAGAATTCACAAAATATGCCTGTATAATATTCATTGATATAACGTATTATTATTTTAATATGATTTATTCATGTGCTTAGTGGAAGATGGTTGCTTGTACAAAAAACGTATCAAAACTAGCCCCACAGCCAAATAGAAAATATTTATTATATTTAATGCTGTATCTCGTCGATATTAAATGCATTATCGCTTACGAAGATAAAGGCAGTCCCATGACCAGAGATTGTCTTAGGGAAATAAATTGTTAGAAGCTTCAGCATGGAAGATACCGCTTTTACGAGGTTAGGTGACTAGTCCCCTTCCTCGCTGCCTTTGCCTTCCCTAGTTCGAGCGCACAACTTTGTACCCATTTACAGCTGGTAAACTGGAGTGTTCTACAGCCAGTTTCAGTAGAAAGCAACCTGATCACGTGGTCACTCACTCTATTTAATTTATGTATTAATTTTGGGTAGTTGCTAAGATAGCATCAGATTTGAATTTGTACTTGATATGATTTGGAAGGATCAAGTTATAGAATATGAAGGGATGTATAGGAGCGGATTAAACCAGATGATGTTTATTACTGATATGTTAATATTAATTCTGTATCATTGAAATGATGTTACTTGCTATGACTGTATAACTCTGACACCTGATGACTGACTTGTCTGACTTATGTGCTAGTCAGTTACACTTAATTGACATGTTAATATTAATGCTATATCACTGAAATGATGTCCTTGCTTACTATGATTGTATAACGGTGACATCTGATGACTGACTGGTCTGACATCTGTGCTAGTCAACTACAAGTCTAGCCAGATACTAGCCAAGGCTGATATGTTGCAGGTTCCATGAAATAACTCAAACCAGACTGTCCAGTATCAGAAGCCGGTGCAGTTCATCCGAGGCCATCCCACAAAAGTGCAGGACCCCAAAGAGTGAACTTCAACTGGTCATTGGCATCCCTACTGTTGGGCCTACCAAGTCTGATATCAGCAAAGGACAGTTTCCGCAGTATCAAGTTGGAAAGATAAGTGTCCTGTTTGACACTGACCACCTATACATGTGAAACAGCCAATAGTGAAAACAATAAGTAACCATACATAAACTCAGTCAACTGATGACAGTTATCCTAAAATTCAAAGGACTAATAACAGTGATTTCAGTAACTTTATCCTTTAAGATCTTGAAGTCTAAACAGACAATAATAGTAATTGTGTGAATATTTTTATATATATGTGTGTATACTCTTTTCCAACTAGTAGAAATAGAATATTAGTGTAATTATTAAACTATTTTAACTGTACCTGAGGATTTATTCACTTCTTCCATTTGTGGTTTCAGTGAATGTTCATTTTACTTATCCCCTAGAATAAAAGTAATCATAAGATAGTCACAGGGAGGAGACACCTTAAATCCTGGTACTACTTCTTACCAACTGGGCCAGGGTTTTCACAGTCTGACTATTTTTATGATAACAATACACCAGTGCTTATTTCTAAGACTGGGGTATTACTTGTAAGACCAGAACTCTTTACTGGCATACTGTTACATAATAAATAATTTTAAATAACCTCCCGCTACAGATGTAGACACAACATTGTCGAACTGAGTGACAACTGTCGTACCTATAGAGTTGAGTTCCTTACTTACAAAAATATCAAATATGATATCACTGTTATCATTATCGTGAGGAGTAACCTCATCATCCTCCAGTATGGTACAGAGACCAAAACTGGAAAATACTGTGCCACATATACGGTAATTGCTGGCAGATAACCGAGTCATAGCACTGACTGAGTTTGCAGTGGAATTGTGTCGCCGTTCCCACAGTTCAATCTCCTCTGGTGAGCAATCTCTGCTCCCATGGATACGACCAACTGTTAAATCATCAACTGGATTTTCCAATAAGCATACCTTGACCTTTCCTGAAAAAATGGGGTATGAACATCAACAATAGCTGTGGGGTAAACTTCAATTGTAGCCCCAAACGTGATACATTTCACACAATTTCCCGTAGAACAAGAAGGATGGACCAGCGACTGTCTGACTCCTATGGTAGTCGAACCTGAGTCCTTGAGTACCGAGACTTGGGTACCATTCACTAATCCCCTGTGAAATACCAGAGTACCGGTGCCGTCATGGACTGAGAGACTAACCGCAGGAAGGGGATGTCCGCACTTCAGAACTGTAGTACTGTCTTTCTGAAATAAAGTTGGACATTTCTGGCAACGAGAAGCAACATCAAAATCGAATGAGCAGCTTGCAGCTGAGTGATTCTGCACACCCAATTCAAAATTAACTATAGGTGCACCACTAGAATGCGCCGCCCCTGCATTATGTTCAGACCGCATTAGGCCACGTGAACGAGATCGTTGCCCCTGGCAATCAACAGATGTACCGTGATTTCTAAAGTGTTGACTATTATTCCTATTTTGGTAATGTTGATTATTGGAATTAATATTATTCCAATTATTGTGTTGAGGGAAAGAATTGTTTTGTTTTCTCCAATTTGAACCTTGTTGGAAATTGTTGTTATTTCTGTATTGAGGTGACTGATTACGAAATTGTTGCCTACCTGTATTAAAGTTATCATTTGTGTTAAAGTTTCCATTTCTATTATGATAGTTTTCATTATATCTCCTAGGCATGAAATTTCTATCTAGGCTATGAGATCTGGTTCATACATTATTGTTCCAAGTGGTAGCTGAGGCCACTGGGAGAGAATCTTTTATTTGGCTTTTGCTAATACGTGCACCAAGATGTGCGGTACAATATTGTTTTGCAATTTCTTCCATAGAAGATAGATTTGATGGCTTGCGTTCCTGCAAGAAAGACCAAAATGGCCTGCTTACCGAGGATAACACCTTATCCCTTAGCAATAGATCCATAAGTTTATCATTTGATTTCTCAATTCCTGAGAGTTGAACCCATCTATTAAAAGTGAGACGTATGGCAGCGACAAATTCTCAAAAGTCCTTCCCAGTTTCAGGAATCATAGTTTTAAATTTCATCCGATATCCTTCTTCATCAAGTTGAAAACGTTTTAATAGTACTGCTCTAGCAGCATCATAGTCTTTTTAAATAGACTCATCCGTTGTGTTTATGGCAGTCATAGGCTCTCCACATAAAAATTCCATAAGTTTAGCAACCCATAGTGACTTGTCTAGTTTATGTGCTACACATACACTTTCATAGCGCGAAAGGAAGCATGAAACGTCATCAAAAGCTGGGTTAAATATTGGTAATTTAAATCTATCATTACCTTTATTGTTAAATGAAGAAGTAGCAGTATTTGAATCACTATTATTTCTATTATTTCCATGTTGACCCCTGAATTTTAATTCCTCTAAACGAAGAAGCATCAATTCCTTTTGGTTGGGCCAACGTGGAGGCTTTCTTTTCTTCCATCTTTTTATCATATTGCATTTTATAATTTCTCTCCTCTATCTCTTGGAGACGTTTTTCTCAGTTTTTTGCTCCTCTAATTCTCTTTTATTCTCCTCTTTAGCTTCCTGTTCTGCTAATTCATGCTTTTTTCATCTTTTTTTCTCATCTTCCTCTTGTTTTGCCTTAGCTAACTCAGTCATGGCAAATTCTGTGAACGCTTCACCTTTATAACCAAATTCCTTTCCAATCCTCATACAAGATTCTAAGGTAGCCATGTTAATTACTACTGTGACTCACTTAGTCAATTAGATAAATGGCAAGTTGCTTTACAATTCTTTGTAAGCACTAAAATTGTGGCTCTTATTATAAAGCAATAATTTACAATGCAAATTTATTATTAATACATTAGAATGAAAGAAAAAGAAATAGTGAAAGTAAAGAAAGTAATATACAAAACAATATCACACCACAAGATCAACTGACACACGAAGAAACGTTAGCAGTAAACAAATAAAATTCTAATAACGAAACAAAGACGAAACCAGCAAATTAGGTCAATCTACCACAAAAAATCTGATAATAGACGTAGACAGGACCCGACGGAAATAGAACCAGCTGATTTGTAAAACTAAGCGAGAGCAAGGTTAGACCTCCAAATTACGAACAAACGATGATACAACTCAGAAAAAGGAAACTAGAACTGAAGGCGTATACAAGATAGATGGACAAAACGTCACAACTAATTTGAATTATCAGATAAGACAAACGGTGGTCAGTACTTCGGTGAGTTTTGCTCAAGCCGGAATTACCACAGTTTGAAATGTCCATAATGTCCCTACAGAAACATCTGACGTGAGCCCGAATTAGCTTCGAGATAAACCTCGTTTGTCAGATCGACCTCCCAACCGCCCACGAAAAGAAAACAGACATGAATATGTATACAGAAAGACATAGAATTCATAAAATTACGTAGGGGTCTGCAACAGTAACCTGGTAAAAAAATTTATGCACAGACATGTTACTTAGCTTAAACAGCTGAACAATCCTCGCCAGTATACACCATGGAAGGCTTCGCTAGGAGGCAGACTGGTGGCTTGAAACTTGTAGACCCTTCAGGTACAGTAAATGGCAGTCCCGAACAATTGATAGAAGGCCACGGCAGAATTGAAAGCCGACATCTGATACTAGGTTTCATGCAAGACTTGAGCAGCTGACATCTTGCAGGAAAATGTGCGTTGGCATGACGTACAGTACGCATGCGCATTATAGCTGGAATTTATGCAAATTTCGGCCAACTGTAAAGTTCGTACAATATCTTGGAAAAATTTCTCAGTCAAAGTTCCTTCAACTTCAAATGATAAAATCCTTGACAATACGAATCTCCATCACTGGAACACCAATTTCTCACTGTTACGTTGGGGTGTTTGAGTTTAAGATATGTTGGTATAATCGTGCTGATACGGAGATGAATGACATGGGTGCCAAGGCAGTGCATTCAATTGTATATAAACTTGATAAGATCTTCGTGGATGGGTCCATATAACATTACATGTTTATTCAGACGACACGATATTCATTTCATTGTAGTACATGCATTAATAATCATCAGCAAGGCATAGAACGTCTCAGTTAGTTCAATTCATCTGTACAAATCTAGCCGCTGTACTAGAGATGCCTAAAGAGGTTAACATCTAAGTAATGTGGACTAGAGGTGACGATGCTAAAAGTTGATAGTAGACTTACTTTCTACAATTCACGGAACTTCTCCATAAGTCCGGAGTCATAATAAACAAAGTGGCGGCCTCCAAAATATATGCCACTTGACAAAGTACTTGAATCCTCTACCGAAAACGGGAGCTCGTAAACACGTCTGACCAGGACGAATAATTCTAACAGAAGTCCTCGAACTAACGGTCTGCATATATTAGTGCAGAACTTATTACGTCATAATCACCTAGTGACGTAAACCTTATACCGCGTTCACTTACAATTAAAATGGTGCAAAATATATCATGTTTAGCCCCAGATAGAGTTGTTACCGCGTAGATTAAACTGCTAACAAAACTAAGTGTGGTCAACATGTAAAATACATTATAATCTTCTTTAACAATCACAGCCAAGACGAAGGCTATCTACCACAATCAAGATTACTGCTATCTGCCACAACCAAGACGAAGGCTATCTACCACATTCAAGAATGCCGGTACTGCTATCTTCCACAACAAAGAGTAATGCTATCTTAAAAAAGCTTTGTATGACAACCAAGACGATGGTTATCTATCACAATCATACAAAAGGCTGTCTGTGACAACCAAGACGAAGGTTATCTACCACTATCGTACAAAAGGCTGTGTGTGACAACCAAAACGAAGGTTATCTACCACAATCATACAAAATGCTGCCTGTGATAACCAAGACGAAGGTTATTTACCACAATCATACAAAAGACTGTCTGTTACAACCAAGACGAAGGTCATCTACCACAATCATACAAACGGCTGTGTGGGAACAACCAAGACGAAGGTTATCTACCACAATCATGCAAACGGCTGTGTGTGACAACCAAGACGATGGTTATCTACCACAGTCATACAAACGGCTATGTGTGACAACCAAGACGCTGGCTGTTTAATCGTAACAACACCATTAGACTTTGGTCTTACCAGACAAAATGTTCACACAACAAAACACAATACTGCATGTGAGGCCCAACAGCAGCACCGCCATTTGGTCATGTGATGTCGCCAAACACCGGCTGGTCAAAACATCACAAAATTAGCTACTCTGCCACCACCACATTTACATAGCTATTATCTTCTGCATAAGTACCACCTTATATAGCTAAAAACATACCAGAATCACGCCAAAAGCACAATAACCTTATCAGCCGTTTGGATAAAAATAGTTCTCGCTCCCCGTGACGTCGTTTTCTGACATAAAAAAGAAACAACCAAATTTCTGCTTTGTATACAAACATCATTCTGAAATAACAAAAACATCATCTCTGATTCATTTTATGCAATGGTGTTTGCCTTTTTTTCACATTCCAATTGGCGTTTATTATTCATGAATTCTTTCCGTATTGCTTCCCAGCTGAGTCGTCTTAATGCATAAAGTCCCATACCCTTTCTTTCGGTTCTTTTGCTGGGATAAAGTGACAAATTTGACTTCAGCAGCTTGAAGTGATGACACGGGGGGAGGGTGGCATACGGAGGGAGGTGAAGATCTCTTTTATACATTTTTTCGTGTACATAATTGAAGGTATGCGAGGTTGTAGTTTAATATAAAAAAGTGTTGCACGTATATTTGAATGTATTTACGTATATAGGTATTAGAAAACCTAGCATTACAAGCATAACTTTCGAAGAGGCAAAGAGTTTTAACAGAAGCAGATACAGTAACAAATGGAATGCACCGATAAAATGACTGCTGAACATCTGCTTCAAAGATACCCAACATATGAGCAACAGAGAAAGTACATATGGCCGTCACTAGTACCATTACTGGAAAAAGCTCAATGGAGACGCAAACAGCCTCAAGCTAACCACTGTTTTCTTTGAAGATATTCAAGTACCGGTATATGCCTGAGAGGGTACAAGGAAGGAGAATAAGACGAAGACAACCTAGCATAAAAACTAATAAGAAATCTTTGCAGAATTGATCCTCAACCGTGCAACACGTACCTCCTTGGGCTACCTGGAGATGTCACAGGGCGTTGTATAATAAAAATGTCGGATTTGTGTGCGCTTAGGTGTTTAGTAAAATATTGATCATTTAATAGCAACAAAAATAGAAGACTTGATATGGTACAACAAGGTCACCAGCGTGGTACTGATAATAAGAACTAGGTAAATAGCAGTAGAACAAGAGATGAGACAACGCTAGTAGCTGAGTGGACTAAGCAAACATGTTCATCACATGGCAGTCCTTCTTCTGGAATCCCCCGGGTAAGAGACGTAGAGGCAGACCAAAGAGCGCACGGAGAAGAGCACTGGAGATAAATGAAAATGAAGAAGTTATGGAAAGATCTTGAGACGGGAGGGCTTGGTATGTGTTTGTTGAAGGACTATGCTCCTTGGGGAGCTAAATGGTATTAGTTTGAATAGCAAAATCATTTAGATTAGAAATGATATATACATATTCGAAATATTCATATTTCTATTGGTAAAAAAATTGAAATGCGGCGGCGTGAATACAGACTTTCTGCCCGCTATTATCTGTAGGCAACCCGGTTAGTGGAGAGAACAAAATCATAAAGAGGAAACAAGACTTGACACTTCAGAACCAATTTGCTGTCAATTATCAGCTTTGAAACAATTTCAGCAACATCGCTTAAAATGTGCAGCAACAGGCTTCTCATTATTAGATACACTGACAAAGTCTAGTATTTATTTTAATAATTTGGAATGTTAATAATACTTATATCTTATTACGGAGCGAAGGATTCAGGTTTTCGAGCATAAATGTTATAGAAGAATTTTGCGCATTTGCTATAAAGAGCACAAAACAAATGTCTATGTTAGAGAGAAGATAAACACCTATGCAGGCCACCAAGAACCACTTTTGTCAATAGTGAAACGTCGAAAGCTTGCCTGGTTTGGGCATGTAACTCGTCATGACTCCCATTCGAAAACGATCCTCCAGGGAACAGTCGAAGGTAAACGGAGAAGAGGAAGGCAAAGAAAATCCTGGGCTGATAAAATCAAAGAATGGGCAGGACACGGTTTTTCCACACTTGTACGCATTGCTGAGAATAGAGAGCAGTGGAGGACCATGTCTGCTGATGCTTCCACCATGGCACCCCTACGACCCATGACGGGTTACGGGTTGAGATGATGATGATATCTTATAGTTTAGATTTCTTACTAATTCCCTGAACTCCGGGGGGGGGGGGGGGGGGTCTGATGAGAACAAGTCAGAATACAACTACTGCTCCCTCGTGCATGTTGTTGCTAGGCGACTATCACCAGGTTTCATGGAGCTAACAACTTCAACAGGTCAAACACATTCCTACAGAATGAACCACTGCTAGAGCGTAGCAATAGTCTGCTGCTGCTGGCGTTCTGCAAGAGGACCAACTGCAAGGGTGGTTCCATGCTCCATACGCAGTGAACAGGAAACTGAATGAATGAATTGTAACCAATGGTACATCCGGTCATTTATTTTTTTTATGACATCCTCGATCTTTCACCTCTCACTGACAACTGTCATAATCTTTTTTACCTCGCTGACACTGCCCCGCCCATGTCTCTCCACTTAAACAGGAAAACAATTATCTTCCATCTACTAGAGTTGCTCCTCCTATGTACAGAAGCCGGAAAATGCCACTCGCTTCAGTTGTCTCCTTTTGCTGTCAGTGACAGCACTGAGTAAAATTAACATAATGACCTGTCAACTTGGCATGAAGACTGGCATGACCTTTATTTTTTGTTGTGGCAAAGGGGAGAGCAACATTTGTGAACTTCTTATGGCCACCGAAATGTAGTCATGAGCAAGATACAGTAACACCATTTCGGGGTAAAAGACAAAAAATATTTACCACTTTTAAAATTGTTGTCTTATACTATTCAAATCATACAAGAGAGATAGAAAAAATGTAATGCGATCCTGAAAATATCTTAGCACAACATGTTGAGAAATACTGAAGTGGCACATTAACTAAAATTACCAATCTCTTAAAATTGGTTATAATTATTAATTAATTATTTTAGTTACCATTTATTTGTCAGTTCCAACATTAAAAAATCATTTATCATCACGATACATCGTTATTAAAAGGTAAGGTGAAGGATCTTGTTACACGCCCAATGAGGCATATTTGGAATATGCTATTAGGCCCATATTTTCTTGACCATCAGCCCACAAGTGGTAATGTTACACCGCCAGATTCTTATACTTATTATTTGCTTCCAATACTATTTTTGTTACGAAGGCAACATTTTCAACTAGTAATATATTCTTAGAATCAGCAACAGGAACACATTTGTGGCAACATTTTCAACTAGTAATATATTCTTGCAATCAGCAACAGGAACGCATTTGTGGCAACATTTTCAACTACGAGTAATATATTCTTGCAATCAGCAACAGGAACACATTTGTGGCAACATTTTCAACTAGTAATATATTCTTGCAATCAGCCACAGGAACACATTTGTGGCAACATTTTCAACAAGTAATATATTTTTGCAATCAGCAACCGGAACACATTTGTGGCAACATTTTCAACTAGTAATATATTCTTGCAATCAGCAACAGGAACACATTTGTGGCAACATTTATCCGATGGTAGTGTGAAAAAAAAAAACAGCACATAAAATAATGGGTTATTGTAGTAAAACTGATCAATAAACGTTAAGTGTCTAATATGCAGTTTGAAGTGTCTGTTTTATATGGACACAATTAATGACTTGTTGATGCTGCGATAACTGTAGGGCACAGTATATGCTGAACCGACTGAAACTAAGGCAACAGAGTCAAAAGAAGCAAAAGGTTTATCAAGACTTTAAGGAAGTGTAGAAAGCTACAAGATATTTAAGAGAAAAAAAAACTATTCGTATTGTAACATTAACCCTTTTGATCAACGAGTAAGAAATATTGCCCGCAAATATGGGAAATTATACAGAAGAAGCAAATAGTTTTACAAAAATACTCAGGGGACCTCAATCAATAATACCACAAGGGGAAATAACGGAATGGAACTTACGAAATTGATACAGGACACGTAAGGCTGAAAGAAGTTGGGACATCGCTTAATAGAATTAAAAAAAAATAGTTCAGAGAAAATAGGATCTCTACAGAATGTTCAAAACAAAAATACAGATCATTGCAAAAAACAGTCAAATTTTAAACAGCTTGCAGAAAATGGCAGATTAACGCGCACCAGAAAGCTGGAATAGTCAATCATTCCATAGTCCAGTTTCTCATAGATTGTTCAACTGAAAGAGAATAACACACTTTAAGCACATACAAATGGTAGAGGTAGTCTCACAGCAGGTACTGCCGCAGGCGAAGGAGGTGTTAGAGACGTCACCATACGAGGTATAGCTTTTTTGATGAGGTGAGGTGACCAGTTCCCTTCCTCTCTGCTTTTGTCTTATCTAACTGAATAGCAGAGTCAGGTACCCATTTTACAGCTGGGTAGACTGGAATGTGACACTGCCTAGTTTCGATCCCACAACCCTGTAACTGTGCCGCGAGAGGAAATCATTTGAATTGTTTACCCGTTGAACCGCTCTCTTAAGCTCATTGGAAAAACAAAAAATTTCATTTACAACATGATAAAGTGAGCACATGAGAACAAAGCTAGTTTTAAGCAAGTGAGAAGATGTAATAATGACATACTTATGTTAGGGATAATTACAGGACAAACGGTAGAATGGATTACAACAATGTAAGAATGGATTTCTTCTTTCTTATTGAGAAGACTTCGGTATATCATAAACAGAGCAAATACCTTATATAAGTATTCTCTTATCCATGACGCTGTTATGTTACATTTTCAAATCATAGTTGCATTCTTTTTCATGGTGTGTTTTTCAGGCGGGGAACTGAATTGCATGTCTGTTGAAATGAAGGGATCGTTGTTTCCATTCTTATTAGTGGCGGATGTTTGATTACGGGCACAATTTCTTGAATGTTCACCATTTTCATTTCTGGTGAAATAAGTACGAATAAGCATCTTTTATTGATATTTAGCTGTAGATAATGAAGTGAGTTCGTTACACTTGGAGTAACGCGACCAATATATCGGCTACCATGACAAATTTGGGAAATCAAGAGCCAGGGATCCAGGACGATTGGAGGGACACCATTAGACATTCTCTGAAGGATCAAAGACTAGATTGGAACCAGGCCAGGAGGAAGACAGCCGATATGATAGTACGGCGTTCTCTCTGGCGAACTTTTACACCGCATGGCACAAGAGGAACGACTAAGTAAGTAGCATCTAATGATACGAATTTAATTTTCAAGTGAGATTTAATCATTTATTTACTTGTGCTATATTTAAGTTTGAACTAGACAAGTGCCAGTGGAACAAGAGATGAGAAGAAGACGATGGCTATGGATAAGACACACACTGAGGAAACCTATTGATAGCATTACAGGGCAGTCCTTGTTCTGGAACCCCCAGGGCAAGAGAGGCAGAGGTAGACCAAGAAGCACATGGAGAAGAGAGCTGGAAACAGAGGTGAAAATGATGAGGAGAACGTGGAAAAAACTATGATGGCACGTGACAGGAGGACTTGGCATGTGTTTGGTGAAGGCCTATGCTCCTTTGGGAGTGGAGGGTTATGAATGAATATTTAAGTTTGTCATAATTGATTTCTCTTCACTGATTTCATTATTCATTACACGAAGAAAATTATTTCACTGATTTCATTATTCATTACAGATAGTTGTATTCTTATGATAACAGTTGAGCGACCACAGCCGAGGTTCAAAGATGTGTGTAGTGACAGACATGAGGGCGACCACAGCTGAGGTTCAAAGATGTGTGTAGTGACTGTCACAGATGAAAATAGTGCAGCAGTAATCATCCACTTTTGCCCCTCCCCATCGAGAGTATACTCTTGCTACATGAACGAAGGATTCACCAGTTTAGTTAACACGTGGGCCATCTGGCAATCAAGCCCTATGTGAAACAGAGCGAAGCGCGGAGCATGGCGTAATAGATTCTTTGATCAGGGGAACACACGATATTCAGTGAGACGGACCTTGGATTGTAAAACTTTCAGGTGAAAATTGCGTAGCTGATTTTCGGCAAGGCGGAGATGATGAAAGTCAAGATGTGGTAAAATTACCTTCGATTTAAGAATCGAACGGCAAATTGGCTCGGGTCTGGCAGTGGTGTGACTTTCGCATTAAAGAACGATTGAACGGAATTTTTCAATATATTCCATGTCTCTCCGATAGCCATGATCAGTTGCCAGAAATCTATCTGAATTCACTAGCTCGTTATCTCGTACAGAGTGAAAATTAATAGATTCCGTGGAGTGTTTCATTTTTCTGATTGTGGTAATTTATATACTAGCCTTAAAGTGATTTAGTGTATTTAAAGTTTTCATTATATTTCACTGAGATTTTCTGTGCTAATTAAATAACTTATAGCTAACTTTCCAGCCGTAAAGTAATTTTAATTACTCGCTATTTTTCCAGTAAGAGATGTTTTAAATTGACTAGTACATACATTAAATAACTGTCTACTGACGGCATATATTATTTACTTCTATCCATTTTATGTAATGTTTTTAAATGACTAGTGTTCATATCACGCGTTAACAGAATAATAGGATAAGCTAGACACGTGTGTTTTAAATCTAATTTATAACAGAGTGGTGTAGAGGTCCTATTTTAACACGTGTTAGATATGATATTGATAATTTGGTTAAATGTTTATATGTTCTTTTCCTAAAATATAGGCTGATCAAACCTGAGTACTAGCGGCTTGTTTTCTTATGGCCAAATGAACTTATGATCATACGAACTTATAATATTATAAGCATCCAAGAATATTCAATATTGACGAGCTTCTTGCTGCAACCAGTGCGGTCCTATTTTCCTCATTTTCATGAGAGAAAGCAGAATAGAAACATTAAATTATAATATTAACTGGACCAGAACGATTACCAGATTTACTTATATATATATATATCTCATCAGCCAACTGTGGTGAAAAGTACAGTGATGCAACGTTAAGATACCTCCAATTATAAAGATAACGGGTAAGATAACATGTAGGGATAAAATTATACGCAAGATACGAGGATACATTCTCGCCTACGCCAGCGCTTTCTACCGCCATAGAAACTAACTAGTTAGACATGCAGACGACACGGTTTACCCTTTTAGACGGGAGGGGAAACGGAGATAAAAGGGAAAAAATATGACTGAACACGTGTTTGAATCTAAAAAGCAAAAAGACGCAATTTGTAGTTTAAAGAAGAAAAAAAAATCACGCCACTAGTTGACACAATGTAAGGAATTGGTAGAAAAAAGACCTTAGCTCTTATTCGAAACAGACGTATCTTAGACGTTTTACCGTAATTAGTTGTTTTGTTTGAATATAGCGGCAAATGCCATACCCGAAGGTTCAAAACAAATTTCAAAAAAATAACCTTGAGAAAAGTAGGTTTTTCTGTAATAATAAAGTTATGAAAATAAAACCTAGCTAGTTTGATAGCCCATCTTAAGCTGACAAATAATATACTTTTAATTATACAGACGGACAGATAACACGGAAGATATTGACGAAAGACCGTATTGTTCCAATCAGACTAGCGAACAGTTTTTTGTGCATACTTTCACTAAAGTTACATTTTTGACGTCCTTGAGCCCTAAAAATGCAAAAATCAAACTGTAATGAACTAGAGGGGCAAAGTCGGAGGATAGAAGCTAAAAATAACTTAGGGGGGCAGGTTTGTGCAGTTTTTGCATGTAGTTAGTCCAAAAAACAAGTGTATTTTTGTGAAAAGCCAAGTAGAGACAGACGGACCAACAGAAAATAATACACACTTGACTGAGATTTGACTGAAATTTGACTTTAGGTTTGAATATTTGAAAAATGTTAGAGGGGAAGTTCGTTGATTGGACAGAAGCATTCATATTATTGAGAAAGAGACGCACACTTGTGCCATTTGATAGAAGACTGTCCATTAACACAGTTCTTGACTACTAGAGGTGATTTCCCGGAATAAATAAATAAAAATCAGTGGGACGCCCTAATCTAGCCAGCAGCTCAGCTGAGTTTTGCTAGTCCTAAGTAACTGTGTTCTCAATTCTGAATTGTGGTAAGGAAAAAAGCATTTATCTTGTTTATTTTAATATTTTGAGTGATTGATACTGCCATATCATGAAACATGATTACGACAAGTAAGTGCCTGCTCTAGGTCCCCAGCAGCAGTCCAGGGCCTAGAGACAAACTAATAATATATGAAAACCTATCTAAGACTATGGAAGGCGGATCTATTATTGACATCAGTGGGAACATATTACCCACCTTATTGAATAGAAGAGGAAACTATTGAACATATTTCGGATGCAATGCAGTCTTGGGAAACTGGTACTAATTGATAACAACTGGGTGAGATGTGTTACGTTGGTCAGAGAGATCTGACCCAATCTGTGTAATGTTGTTTTGTGGTGTTGTGTGTAAGAGTGGCGCAGTAAATAGAGTACTGACACATGGCACAAATTTTGTTTCAGAGTTTCTGATCTGGCACTACGATTGTGCCAGATTGCATTTGTAGAAGTACAAAAGCTGGTGTCTGTGCAGCCTAACATTTTACTCCAGCTACTGAGAGGAGTGGGCCATAAGAATTCTGGACTACATTACAGGCCAGTAAAGTGCAAACCTGGCCTGCTGGAGATTCCTAAACTATTTCCACCATCAAATAAAGAAATAAATCTTGTGATTAAAGATTACCACCAGTCCATATGTCCAGGAAACTGAACTTTGTAACCATAGATTGGGCATGATGACGCCACCCCAACTAAACATCCAGTGCTAGTTTTCCCAAGACATTGTAGATACCATTAATATTAACCATTGTAATAATATACCTATGTACAAAAGTTATATTTGATTATGCAATATATATATATGCATTTCATTGATAAATACCTATCATTTCATATGTTCTGACCAAAAGAAACAATTGGTTCAGGACTAATAAATTAAAAAAATTTTTAAACTTAAACTTTAACAGCCAGTGTTAGTTCAGTGTATTATAGAGTTTATTATTATTATTATTAGACTTATTAATTACATGTGTGTGTCTGTGTATTTATTACCTACACATTACATTTCAGTACCCTAGACTTTTAACGTAGCTAACACTCATTATAGGAGAATAGGTCTGTTTGAGGTCGTAAGTGGTAGCAGAAAGGCCTTCTGTAATTCACATAAACTTTTATCTCAGGAGCCTTCACAGCTGACCTCATCCAGTACACTAGGTAACATAACAACCATACAATAACATCAAAAACCACTACACCAACTGTGGCAATATATTGTCAGCAACATTTGTGTAACTTAAACCTAGCGTTTCAGCCATCTGAGGCTAAACAACCTAGGAACTGTATATGTTCTATTTATTCTACATCGGCGATCACCACGCATGAACCTTACTCCAACCAACTGAAGGCATAGATAACTTATTGTATCCAGTATAAATTTAACACCGACTCTAGCGACTCCTGTGAAATTTGCAATCAGCAACTACGGAGAGTCTGGGGCTGGATTTGACAAACTTAAATTTGACACTAAATATATATATTACTTATTAGTGTATTTCCTTGGAATGCCTGCGACAACTACTGGGGTAAGTGTATCTGAAAGTGGCCACTGCGTGTATGTGAATTGAATGAACAGAGAAAGAAACTTATGTCTTTTGTTAACATCATATACTTATATGGTTTCTTCTTTTTTTTTTTTTTAAATCTCAATAATTTGATTAGTCACGGGATAGTTTACATTAGGAACCTATTCTTTTCCCATATTGACTATTTCATAACTTATTGTTATCCTTTGATCTTTTGGGTTAATTAACCTCTGTTGGGATCGTCCTTTCTTTTCCTTTACCAGAGGGGAGAACCTATTTGATTAATTTCCATTTTTGTCTGTAAACCATGATCTCTTGATGCATATGATTTATGTTGTGATTTTCTATTTATAATAAACTTTATTAAACCTTTAGTTATCGTGTCGGTCAACCCCTATCTATTATATGTTATACATAGTTTGTTTTCACGTTCGTGCGTATTTGTCACAGAATTGTGTGCATGTGAGTGCATTGTAACTTGTATTTTCGTACAAGGAGAGAAAGTGCGTCTGATTTAAATATCGTCGTCCAGATAGGCTGGATTAGATAAATTACTCTATCCAGAGACTGTCCTTTCTCTTACACGATCACCCTCGTGATAAAAACTATATCTTACCCCTTACTTTCACATTGCCATCACTATCATCTCTGCTCAGACAGGGCTATAAGCATCTATTACCTATCACATAAATCATACACGACAGTGACATATATGAGGGCGACCACAGCTGAGGTTCAAAGATGTGTGTAGTGACAGACATGATGGCGACCACAGCCGAGGTTCAAAGATGTGTGTAGCAGTGGCGTATCCTGGTAATGTGAGCTAGGCGTGCTGCTACTTAAAATGAATATGTACGCCTACTATTTAACTTCTTCCCCTCTTAATTTAAAAACCAACTATATTCAACTACGCAACGATAGTTATTAGGGGTATATGTCAATTATCTCCGAAATACTAATTAACTTACAACTTGAAACTCACTGTCACTGTAATAATCTGCATTCCCGGTAACTAACGGTTCAAAGATGTGTGTAGTGACAGACATGAGGACGACCACAGCTGAGGTTTAAAGATGTGTGTAGTGACAGACATGAGGACGACCACAGTTGAGGTTCAAAGATATGTGTAGTGACAGACATGAGAGCGACCACAGCTGAGGTTCGAAGATGTGTGTAGTGACAGACATGAGGGCGACCACAGCCGAGGTTCAAAGATGTGTGTAGTGACAAACATGAGGGCGACCACAGCTGAGGTTCAAAGATGTATGTAGTGACAGACAAGAGGGCGACCACAGCTGAGGTTCAAAGATGTGTGTAGTGACAGACATGAGGGCGACCACAGCTGAGGTTCAAAGATGTGTGTAGTGACAGACATGAGGGCGACCACAGCCGAGGTTCAAAGATATGTGTAGTGACAGACATGAGAGCGACCACAGCTGAGGTTTAAATATGTGTGTAGTGACAGACATGAGGACGACCACAGTTGAGGTTCAAAGATATGTGTAGGGACAGACATGAGAGCGACCACAGCTAAGGTTCGAAGATGTGTGTAGTGACAGACATGAGGGCGACCACAGCCGAGGTTCAAAGATGTGTTTAGTGACAAACATGAGGGCGACCACAGCTGAGGTGTAAAGATGTGTGTAGTGACAGACATGAAGGCGACCACAGCTGAGGTTCAAAGATCTGTGTAGTTCCCGGGGGTCTCCGATGAGACAAAGAAACAATAAGAGGCCATTCATATAATGAGGAAGCTTGGGCTGGCAACCTCATCGTGTATAACAAATTGCTATAGAAACGACCTCTGCACGAGCACACCAATTGTTGTGGTGCCGGCTTCCATCAAAGGGGTCACGCTACAATGGTGGCACCATGCTCCATGAGGAGTGAACAGGAAAATCATCATTATGTGATTATTACTACACATTTACTGCCTCTCAGATATTAAATTTTCTTCTTCTAATATATACTATAATACCCTCTTATATAATTCCTTAGATAGGCCTATTCTTAACACCTGCTCTACATTAAAGGAAGAGGTTATATTTGTAAATATTTTAATAGTGGAGTCTGTTGTTATTCAGCCTTTTCACATTTCAGACGGAGCTGCTGTACAGCATTGTCATGCAGACATTCTGCACAATTAGGTTTTTATGTCACACAAGAAAATGATACCTAGTTGTAATCGTGGCAGTTTCGTATTGCAGGGTGGTAATTATCTAGTAGCCTAACTTGTAATTTGTTGGGGCTTTGAGCAGCTTATAAACGTTTCTTCCATTTAAACGTTGATGTCAGATTACTTTCTAGAAATTCATGTATCATTCTTTTAATAATGATTTTATCTCAGTTCTGCCAAGACCTAAATGTGTTGTTTGTTTGTTTTTAGTGTATCCCTTTCTTGGTTTCTTCATTTGTCTCTTTTGTATACTTTAAGGCCACATGCAAATGTATTCACGCTTTTAGAACTGAATATTCTCGTGCACTTTAATCTGAAAGTGAAAAGGAGCTGTAGGAAATGGTTGATACAATAGTGACAGGAAGTGAGAATAAAGTCTTCAGCATTAATTGCAAGAAGACAGAAGCAATGTTAGTCTCAAAGAAAATGGCTTCCACAGAAAGCACTATCAAAGTAAATGGAACAGTTTTAAAACAAATTCAAATACCTTGGCACATTAATAACAATGTATGGAAGATGCTTTTTAGTAGTGAAGAGCAGAATAGCTCATGCAAAAACAGCATTCTATAAAATGAAAAGTTGTTATGTAACAGTTCTTTGTTAATGGATGTAAGAGAGTTCTTCAGTGTTATATAGAACCAACCCTGACGTATGGGAGTGAGTCATGGACAGTTAGTAAACAAGTAGGGAAAGCACTAGAGTCCCCAGAGATGTGGTTTTACAGAAGAATGTCAAAAATACCACTGACAGCCAAAAAGAGTAATGAGGATGTCCTGAAAGAGGCAAAGGAAACTTATTTCACAAGTTAGAAAGAAGCAATTCACTTCCTTGGGCATGTTATGAGAAGAGAAAAGCTGGAATATATCGTAACAACATGTAAGATTGAAGGAAAAAGAGACAGAGGAAGACAAAGAGAGCAAATACAGACAGTTCGATATCGTGGCGTAGAAAGAGGTCAACAACATAATTGATACATTGTACGGAGACAGGAAGTTGTAGAAAGACATGATCTTCTACGCCACTATGCATGGTACTTGAAGAAGAAGATTTGAATATGTATTTGTCAAAATTTTAACCATATTTGGTCTTCTGCATTCTCTTATGTAGATTACAGCTTGAGTTGCTGAAAGAGTCTGTTAAAACTATCAGCTGTTATAAAGGATTAATAAAAACTACTTGTGACACACGGTATCAGAAATTGGTTATGTTTTAGAAAATTATCTTCTTCTTTGTACACTCAGAGACGTTTACTTGAATAGTTTCATTGAAAGCAGTGGTCAGCGTCAGGATATTTGCATCTCCATAGAGTTTTTCGGAAAATGGTACTGGTGACAGCCATATCCGATATCCCAAAATGGTGTGGCCTGTACGGAGTCTGAAGATTATCACTTGTTCTCTTCTGCTGATCTGGTAATATACATCATTTTGCGTGTGTCCTGGATGCTCTGCATCCCATTTGTATCTGTATCTGGTTCTGATTAAACTCTTTACTTCTTCGAAAGTTATGCTTGTATCAGGCTGAGGCAGCTTTTAGAAAAACTACAGAACACTGTAAAAAGCAAGCACTCGGATGAAGAGACTACGCCATACATAGAGATTTAAGATTAACTACCTAAACACAACCATAAATCTTCGTGAGACCTACAAGTAGTATATAATGTCCATAACGGGTCGAATTCAGGCGTTGGCGCGTGATTTTTATATAGCAAAATACTCCGATCGATTTCAGGCGTTGTCGCGTGACTTTTTATATAGTGATATATTTTAGCCGGGGTGACTTCCTCTGACGAACAGACGTCTGATGTGGGCCTGTAGGCCTAGAATAGTTTAATAATGGCGGGCGTGTAGATTCCTATAGTAATTGTTGTTATGTGTTGTTTATTTATGTGTTGTTGTTTATTTATGTAGACATACATATATTTACATATACGAGGGACGGTCAAAAAGTAATGCCTCGTAATTTTTAATTTCATTCAATAGGCAAGAAAACAGATAAAATTTCACATTGAAATGTAGCCCCAAGTCTGAGCTTCAAAAATTTATTGCTCAATGTAGTCTCCGTTATTTGTTACAATTTTTGTCCATCTTCTCACAAGGGCATGTATCCCCGCACGGTAAAAATTTGTGTCATTTTTCCTAAACCGCTGGCGTACGGCGAGTTTAAGGGTCTCGGTGTCCTCAAAGTGATGTCCGCGAAGATCTTCTTTCAGTGGTCCAAACAGATGGAAGTCAGAAGGTGCAAGATCGGGACTGTAAGGGGGATGTGGTAGTAATGTCCAGCCAAATTCTGCAATCGCATCAATGGTGCGTTTAGCGGTGTGTGGCGTGGCATTATCGTGCAACAGTAGTGCAGTTCTCTGATCTTTTAATGGGTAAAGTCGCCGAAGACGACCTCTAAGCTTCTTCAAAGGTTCAATGTAACGGTCTGCAATCACCGTGTTTCCCTGTTCCAAGAAGTGGAGAAGAATCACACCCTTCTCATCCCAAAACACGGAGGCCATAACTTTTCCTACAGATGGTGAACTTTTGAACTTCTTTCATGTCGGCGATGTTGTCTGTCTGTCAACATTCTGGGTACACACCGTGCACAAACTTTTGAATAACCCAGGTCTTTAATGATGTTCTGGACACTGCCTTTACTAATGGACAACATGGAAGAAAGTTCATCCAGTGTTACCCGACGGTCACCACGAATGATGCCATCAACTCGATGAATGTTGTGTGGAGTCACTGCGGTAGACGGACGGCCAGTCCGCTTTGCGTCAGCCATTGAGGATTGACCTACTTCAGCTTCGTCACAACGATGTACCCAACGTCGGACAGTGCTAACATCCACTGTTGAATCTCCATAAACATTCTTCAAACGTTCGTGGATGCGAATTGGGGTCTCGCCTTCAGCATTGAGGAATTCTATAACATAACGTTGTTTTAACCGAACGTCTTTGGCAGCCATTTTTAAACTGTTACAGTGGTGCCACCTGTTACTGAAACAGGTTGGTAATGCTAAACAGTGCAGAAGAATGTTTGAGGAATCCTGCTAAACTTACAAATTGCACATCGATGCAGTATTTACATACATAAAAAATAGGAGGCATTACTTTTTGACCTTTCCCCGTATTACAATAGTTAGACTATATATATATATATATATATATATATATATATATATATATATATATATATATATATATATATATATATATATATATATATATATATATATAAAAAAAAAAAAAAACACTAGATACATTTTATATATGTATTGACAAAGATTTGTTAGCTGGTCTATGGCTGGCTGTAGGGTGACGTCTAACCTCACTACTACGGTCGTGCCGGCCATTCGGCTGTGGCGGAAGGTTATTTAAAATTATTTATTTATGTAAGAGTATGCCAGTAAAGAGTTCTGACCTTACAAGTAATACCCCAGTCTTATAAATAAGCACTGGTGTATTGTTATCATAAAAATAGTCAGACTGTGAAAACCCTGGCCCAGTTGGTAAGAAGTAGTACCAGGATTTAAGATGTCTCCTCCCTGTGACTATCTTATGAGTACTTATACTCTAGGGGATAAGTAAAATGTACATTCACTGAAACCACAAATGGAAGAAGTGAATAAGTCCTCAGGTACAGTTAAAATAGTTTAATAATTACACTAATATTCTATTTCTACTAGTTGGGAAAGAGCATACACATATATATAAAAGTATTCACACAATTACTATTATTGTCTGTTTAGACTTCATTCATTTTAAATATATCACGGTTTTTAGTCCTCTGATAAATGTCATCACTTGACTATTTATTGTGTTTCATATATTGTGGTAGTCAGTGTCCTAAGTGACACTTATCTGTTCAACTTGATACTGCTGACACGGAACTGTCCTTTGCTGATATCAGACTTGGTAGACCCAACAGTAGGGATGCCAATAACCAGTTGAAGTTCACTCTTTGGGGTCCTGCACTTTTGTGGGATTGCCTCTGATGAACTACACCGGCTTCTGATACTGGACAGTCTGGTTTGAGTTATTTCATGGAACCCTCAGACTTCAGATACTGGACTTAAAAATGTTTCTGGCGATCCGCTCACAATTCATGGATAGTGGCGAAACTCTGCCTCCAGTCGGTCTCAAACCTTTTCCGTTGTCTGTGTCTCAGTTTACCGGTACGCTTTATATACGATAGCGCGGACGTATCGGAGAGTACCGACGTCACAGCTTAGACCTAGACCTAAAAAATCCTTCCCGAACAGTGATTTCGGCCGATCTGTGCGTCGACGGAATTTTTGCCTTTCTCATTCTCGGCATATATAATATCCATATTGTTCCATCTTATCTAGTTTTATACAGCTGATAAAACTCTATCTTCCTATCCATGTAAATTCCCAAACTGTTATTTGTTGATTTTAATATTTCGAACAGAAGTGGGTTTACCAGCTGTTAGCGTAACTGTGGGCAGCCGAAATACGCATATATCTCCGAAAATGAGAACTTCCTACCGTTCCTTCTTATATGCAGTTATACACAATCCTTCCATGTACTGAAATGTAAAATCCTTTTCATACTGATTCCCGTCTGCTTTTATATATCCTTGGCGATTTCCTCTGTCTGATCCACATTTCGCTGATACGCCGCCATTTTGAAAGCGGTCAATCGATGTTTATAAATCTACCTGAAGACGTTTGCAATGACTTGAAACCAATTTTGCGACATAGCTCCCCCATATTTTAAGCTGGATGATATCTAGCTTAACTATTGGGTACAAGACAATTGCAAATCGACCATTCCGAGGTTAGTTTTCCTTCCTTCTATCCTCCTCAAGCTCTGTGGGATGGCGACTGAGAAAATCTGCGCCCACATTGTTTTCCAAGAATATATTCATCCTTTACTATCTCTCTCCTTCCTGTTCGGCTTTTCATCCAGGCTCTTACTGCTGGTGAAACGGGGTCGGTAGGTTTCCCATGAAGTTTACCGCCCTCTTTTCGTTGATAGTTGGATGTGGTTTTCCCTCGCAAATCCGTAGGTGTTTGATTTTCGCTACGTGATTTGTTCCTTTTTTCCAGCGCATGGGGTTCAGACTGCAATTGAACCTGTGTGGGATGTTTCCTTTCCCCTCCCGTGCAAATCTCAGGAGTACCCCTGATTGCTGGTTTGCTTGTAGATTTTTGATGAGGACTCTTCCGTCGACTTTCTGAATCTACATAGGTGCACTCTGGACAGGAATTTACATACTGATTTATGTCTTCCGTAATACCTGGCCAGTAGAACTGGGTGGCTATTCTTTGTTTTGTGGCACCATTACCCAGGTGTTCACTCAAAGTTGATATGTGTCCCCAGCCTATAACCTTATTCCTATAGGTGGATGGTACAACAATTTGACCATGACTTTTCGTCTCTCTGCCAGCTTTCCTGTACAAGAGTCCATGTTCTCTATAGAAGTGTCATTTCCTTGGTGTGTTATGTGTCTTTGACAATTTGCCAAAACAAGGCTTCAATGTGCTGTCTGCTTCTTGAGCCCGTTTCATTTCAGTCGAATGAAATTTTAAGTTGGTGTCCCTCTCTATGTTCCTGGAGTCAGACCTGGTCTGGGTTTCTGCCATAACCATAGGTTTTACAGGGTCTCCCAAGAAAACATATTTACGCCCCAACATTAGGGGGCAAAAGGGATCGTCTAATACTGCTGCATTTATCTCTCCTTCCACATAGCGACAACTGACATGAATCTTTGCTATGGGTAAAGAAAGGGGTGATGTTCCTTTTAGTGGCCCTTGAATGTCTACTGTTTCTGTGGTGATTTGTTCAGGGCACACCAGAGATGCTCACTCGACTGCGTCATAGGACAAACCTGTGTCATACATTCCTGTGACTTGTTTGCCATTCACAGTCACTATCTCCTGGGTAGGTGGGTGATGGAGGCTATTCTGACTCACAGTCAGTTCCTTCCTAACAGAAGTCCTCACCTGTAGACATGCAGCATGATGAAGGGGTTTTTTCCTCCCACATTCATCACTGTTGTGGTTGCTCATCTTACAAAATTTGCACCACTTATCTCCCTGTTTGTAGGGTTTCTTTTCCTGAGTCTGAGGGTTCTTGTCCTTATTATCAAATCTTGGCTTATTTCTGTATGGATGATCCTTCTGGTCAAACTGGGTATTCTGCGGTGGTGGCTTATATCCTTCTACCTGCTTCCTTTTTGTTCCTACCAATTCAGCTTGAGCTGCTTGGTATCTCTCTGCGCATTTCAAAATGTCTTCCAGCCTCTCTGCTCCTTGTTCCATAAGGAATTTCCTCATTTCTTGAGACATGGAATCTTTCACTTGCTCTAACATAACCATTTCTTTCAGATCCTCGTAGGTTTTCTGATACTTACCTAAACTACTCCATTTCAACAAATACGTTTCTAGCCTAGCTGAGAACTGGTTATATGTTTCTCCAGGTAGAGGTTTAGATGTTCTAAATTTCTTCCTATATGCCTCTGAGTTCTTTTCATAGCGGATCAGTAAGGCTTGCTTTAGTATCTCATAATTTTCCTGATCTTCTTTGGGGAGTTTCAGAAACACATCATATGCAATATCTCTCAATCCCTGGGATAACTTTAGACTCCATTTTTCCTTTTCCAGTCCATATGTAGAGGCTAGCCTTTCATACCTATCCAGGTATGACTCAATTGCGTCCTCCTTTTCAACAAATGGATCTAGGTGGAAGTTCATGGCTCCATTTGCTGTGTTCTGAAAAGAGCTATTCGCAGAATGAGGTGAGCTATTACCATGGGTGATAGTCCCAGCCTGAAGTTCAAGATCAAGCTGTCTCATTTTCAGCTCATGGTCTCTCTCTGCTTGTAACCTCCTTTCTTCTCTCTCGGCTTCTAATTTCTTGGCTTCTCTCTCCGCTTCTAATTTCTTGGCTTTTCTCTCTGCTTCAATTCTAATTTCTTGGCTTCTCTCTCTGCTTCTAATTTCTTGGCTTCCCTCTCTGCTTCTAATTGCTTTGCTTCTCTCTCGGTGTACTTTTCACATTCCGTCGTGACATACCGGATCAGAGCGTCACCATCCATGCCAAGCTCTTTTTCCACCTGCAGTGTAGCAGACCTAAATTTGACCAAGTCAGCAATGATGTATCTGTAGTCTAGTAGGGCAAGTGATCTTACTCAAACTAATTTACTACAATATAATTAACTTAATTAAAATTAAAGTTAATTAAACTGACTTCACCATATATGAAACAGCTTTCTTTATCTGTACTCAATGGTACTCCTAAAAAATTATATATTTCCTACTATGTTAACTCTTTCCAAAAATTTTCAAAAAAAAAAAAAAAAAAAAATTTTCTACACAGCAGAAATAGAAAGTTGGCTCAGGAATATCAAAGATATATCCCGGACGAGCCCCCACTGTGGCGGAAGGTTATTTAAAATTATTTATTTATGTAAGAGTATGCCAGTAAAGAGTTCTGACCTTACAAGTAATACCCCAGTCTTATAAATAAGCACTGGTGTATTGTTATCATAAAAATAGTCAGACTGTGAAAACCCTGGCCCAGTTGGTAAGAAGTAGTACCAGGATTTAAGGTGTCTCCTCCCTGTGACTATCTTATGATTACTTATACTCTAGGGGATAAGTAAAATGTACATTCACTGAAACCACAAATGGAAGAAGTGAATAAGTCCTCAGGTACAGTTAAAATAGTTTAATAATTACACTAATATTCTATTTCTACTAGTTGGGAAAAGAGCATACACATATATATAAAAGTATTCACACAATTACTATTATTGTCTGTTTAGACTTCATTCATTTTAAATATATCACGGTTTTTAGTCCTCTGATAAATGTCATCACTTGACTATTTATTGTGTTTCATATATTGTGGTAGTCAGTGTCCTAAGTGACACTTATCTGTTCAACTTGATACTGCTGACACGGAACTGTCCTTTGCTGATATCAGACTTGGTAGACCCAACAGTAGGGATGCCAATGACCAGTTGAAGTTCACTCTTTGGGGTCCTGCACTTTTGTGGGATTGCCTCTGATGAACTACACCGGCTTCTGATACTGGACAGTCTGGTTTGAGTTATTTCATGGAACCCTCAGACTTCAGATACTGGACTTAAAAATGTTTCTGGCGATCCGCTCACAATTCATGGATAGTGGCGAAACTCTGCCTCCAGTCTGTCTCAAACCTTTTCCGTTGTCTGTGTCTCAGTTTACCGGTACGCTTTATATACGATAGCGCGGACGTATCGGAGAGTACCGACGTCACAGCTTAGACCTAGACCTAAAAAATCCTTCCCGAACAGTGATTTCGGCCGATCTGTGCGTCGACGGAATTTTTGCCTTTCTCATTCTCGGCATATATAATATCCATATTGTTCCATCTTATCTAGTTTTATACAGCTGATAAAACTCTATCTTCCTATCCATGTAAATTCCCAAACTGTTATTTGTTGATTTTAATATTTCGAACAGAAGTGGGTTTACCAGCTGTTAGCGTAACTGTGGGCAGCCGAAATACGCATATATCTCCGAAAATGAGAACTTCCTACCGTTCCTTCTTATATGCAGTTATACACAATCCTTCCATGTACTGAAATGTAAAATCCTTTTCATACTGATTCCAGTCTGCTTTTATATATCCTTGGCGATTTCCTCTGTCTGATCCACATTTCGCTGATACGCCGCCATTTTGAAAGCGGTCAATCGATGTTTATAAATCTACCTGAAGACGTTTGCAATGACTTGAAACCAATTTTGCGACAACGGCTACAATGTATAAGAGGTGTGGGTTGGGTGGTATTGCTTTTGGTTTGCTTGTTGTTGTGTGTTGGTGTAAATAAATTAAATTACTGACGCTCATGGTTTCCTTCGTTATACTTCATCGCATCCTCTTAGTTGTAATAATTCCATTCCCTTTTCTCAACTTCTTCGCCTGCGTCGGTTATGTCACGATGACGATGATTTTCATCAGCGAACTCAAGAGATGCTTGAGTTCTTTCGCCGACGTCTTTATCCAGAACATGTTTTATCTGATGCCCTTAATCGTATCACACGCGTCACTCGTCAGACGGCACTCACTACTAAACCTTCTGTCCAATCTGACAGACTCAAACTGGTTCTAACTTTCCATCCTCACTGTCTGGCGGTAAAGAGAATTCTTTTTTGACATCTGTCTATTCTCAACTCTGATGCTGATACCAAAGAGTTGTTTCGTGATACACCTTTGGTAGCTTATCGTAGGAATAAGAATTTTAGGGATATTCTTGTACACAGTCGCTTGCGACATTCTAGCCCATCTTACTTTGGTACTAAACCGTGCCAACGCCGGAAATGCAAGACCTGTCCGTTTGTACTCCAAACTCAGACAGTCACTTTTCCGAAAGGAAAATTTATCATTAGAGAGTCTTTTACGTGCGAATCCAGAAACCTGATTTATGCTATCATCTGCAAGAGGTGTGGCATGACCTATATTGGTGAAACTGGGAGGCGTTTGGCAGACAGGTTTCGTGAGCACTTGAATGACATCTATCATGACAAACATTTACCGGTGGCCCTTCATTTCAATAGGCCTGACCATTCAGGTAATTCCGATATACATGTCACTGCCCTCCGTTCATGTGCCGGTAAAGACAAGACTCGCTTTTCGTTCGAGAATCGCCTTATTTTTAAAATGGGCGTTTTAGCTCCCGATGGTTTGAATATACAACATCATTTTGCATAAATTCTGGTAACTTTTCTCTTTTTCATTCTTTATTCGTTGTCTTTTAGATCTATCTTTTTATGTTTTTGTTTTGGTTCGTTTCGTATCTTTTTATATCTCTCGTTTTGTCGCTATCGTACGTCACTTCCTTGTGATTTCTGTGACAAGAGACTACCGCTTTCTTCCACAGATTCTTTGGATCGAGCTAAGCTAACTTTAACTAGTTCCACAGTTTTGTTTATTCTTCTTTTTTTCATTTCGTTGATTATTTACTTTCTTGTTTCAGTATTTCTTTTAGATTTTACGGTTTTCTTGTATTATTATTGTTCTTTTTTTCTCTCATCACTTTTTCCATCTGCTTGTATCGCCCATTTGTTGTATATTTCTCATCATCGTATAGTTTTGTAGTACCTATATGTAATTTTTGTCTTTGTCACCTGTTTGTGGCTGACGAAGGGTAAAACCCGAAACGTCCCTTGTTTCTTGTGAACCGTAATTTGTAAAACTGATTAAATACCGTGTTATTTATTAAAATACTTATATGTGTTAGTGTGTTTGTTTATACATATATACATACAATATATAAAAAAATATAAAAAATCGATAATGACGGAAAATATAAAAATTCGATAAGGGTGGGTTAGTAGGTTACTAAGGGGGTTTTTGAAGCGAGTGGAGTCTTTTTGCACTGGCGGGGGTGACGACGCATGTTTGAGTGTTGGGGTGTAGCGCTGGAGTAAGACAATGTCGGTGTGGTGTGGGTGGTATTGCTTTTGTTTTGTATGTTGTGTTGTGTGTTATTTAGACATATATACATACAATATATATAAAATATAAAAAATCGATAATGACGGGAAAAAAATCGATGATGTTGGCTTAGTAGGTTACTAAGGGGGTTTTTGAAGCGAGTGGAGTCTTTTTGGGCTGGTGCGGGTGACGATGCATGGGTGTGTACATTTTGGGGTGTAACTGGCGGGGTGGGTTAGAGGGGGATTTTTGTGTGTTGTGTGTTGGTGTGTTGTTTATACATATATACATATAATATATAAAAAATATATGACGGAAAATATAAAAAAAATCGATAATAGTTGGTTAGTAGGTTACTAACGGGGTTTTTGAAGCGAGTGGAGTCTTTTTGTGCTGACGCGGGTGACGACGCATGGGCGTGTACATTTTGGGGTGTATCAGGCGAGTAGGTCAGCGCTGAGAGGTGGGAGTGAAGTGCTAGAGACGTCACTATACTAGGACCAGCATCGAGAGGGGGGAGTGAAGTGTTAGAGACTTGACTAGGACCAACGTCGAGAGGTGTGAGAGAAGTGTTAGAAACTATAACTGGTCTAGAATCTAGAAGTGGTAGTGAAGTGTTAGAGATCTGCCTATACTAGGTTTAACATCTAGAGGTGAGAGTGAAGTGTTAGAGTTCTAGAGGTGGGAGTGAAAGAGACGTGTCACTATGCTAGGGCCAGCGCCTAGAGGTGGGAGTGAAGTGTTACAGACTTGCCTATACTAGGACCAGCCTCTAGAGGTGTGCGTGTGTGTGGTTGTGTGTGTGTGCGTGTGGTTGTGTGTGCGTGCGCGCGTCTGTGTGTGTGTGCGTGTGTGTGTGTCTGTACGCGCGCTTCTGTCTACCTATCTGTCTATAAGCCTGGTATTTATTTTACTTGTTAGTTTTGTTACATGTTTAATTTATATGTTTAATTTCATTTAATTTATTTATCGATGTCTAAATTGTGTCTGTGTATATACCTGCCTAGGTATCTGTTTGTGTGCGCGTGTGTGTCTGCGTGCGTGCGCGCGTGTGTGTGGGTGTGTGCGTGTGCGGGTGTGGTTGTGCGCGTGTGCGGGTGTGGTTGTGTGTGTGTTGGGGTGTAGCTCGCGGGTGTGCCACCATCGAGAGGTGGTAGTGAAGTGTTAGAGACTTGCCTATACTAAGACCAGCATCTAGAGGTGGGAGTGAAGTGTTAGAGACTTGACTATACTAGGTCTAGTATGAAATGGCGGAAACATAAAAAAACGATAATGGCGGGTTAGTAGGTTACTAAGGATATTTTTTTAAGGGAGAGGGTATTGACTTTTTTTTTTTTGCTGGCGTGGTGACGACTCTTGGGTGTGTTGGGTGTGTGTGTGTGTGTGTCCGCGTGCGCGCGTGTGTGTGTGTAGTATTGATTTTGGTTTGTCTGGTGGTTTGTGTGCAGGTATTTGTGTGAATTACAACTAATTGGTGTTAGCTTTCTTTGTTTGATAGTCCTTTTCACAGTGTAAAAGCACTATTGGTTATCTGTAGTGTTTTAAATAGTTTTGTTAAGCCATTATTTCTATAATTTAGGGGCCAGCTCGACGCTGTATAAACGCTAGATGTATATTTATCAGATCACCGAAGACGGGTGCGCATGCGCGCATAACTTCACACGTCAAAATAAAAAAACTTTACAGGAGTGCTTATATGATGATTTTTCACTGTCACTTTTAAAGAGGTCACACCGCAGACTTGTGTAGATTTACCAATTATTGTGGAGGTAGTGTATTCTTAAGCAATAACAGGAGATTTTTGTGTATTTCGTGAAAGTTTAGGTATAGGTACACTATCCAACAGTGATCTCATCAGAACACGGTAATGTATATGGATGTGTTGTAGTCTTGTTACAAACAACAAGCTGATTTAGAAGTAGCTTGGTGTGTGTGCGCGCGCGCGTGTGTGTGTGTGTGTATGTGTGTGTGTGTGTGGGCGGGAGCGGGTGGCATGGGTTTTTGTCTTGTCTGGTATTTTTGTGTGTAGGTATTGTAATTGTTGTGTGGTGTAGTGTAACTGGTGAGTTTGAGTTTTTGGGTGGTTGTATTGTGTATGATTCGGCCTTGTGTTGTGTTGTCTTTTTATACAATATTTATACTATATATATATATATATATATATATATATATATATATATATATATATATATATATATATATATATATATATATATATATATATATACACATATATATATATATATATATATATGTATATATATGTGTATCTATATATATATATATATATATATATATATATATATATATATATATATATATATATATATATATATATATATATATATCTATATATATATATATATATATATATATATTACAACAGATATTAATATGTTTACACACGATATTTATCCGTGTTTGGTAACTTCGCTAGTAGATTAGAGAAATCGGCCAGGTGGCTGTCGGTGTTTGCTCTGGGGGGGGGGGGAGATAAGTGTTGGTGTTAATAACTCTGGTTCCACATATCTTGCGCGCAGAACATTTCTGTGAAAAAATTTTGTGCGCCGCGGAGAGACATGTCTGAAACATGTCCAGGTGATGGTCTATGGTATAGCAATATATTATCAAGCTAATATATTGCTATACCATAGACCATCACATGGACATGTTTAAGACATGTCTGGCAGCGGCGCACACAATTTTTTCACATCGACAACGCGTCAACGATCGATTAGTTTTTCAACTAATCAACTCTCTGTTAGCGTACAACAAGGCTAGCCGCCTTTCAAACCCAGATTAAAACTAGTTTTCCTTCATATAAATAGACACTTGGAAGACACGTCCAGGCACTCACGTTCATACTTTACTGAAGAGGTGGTGTGATAACGACAGACACTAGCGATCATACCTCGTTGAAGATGCCTTCCACTATTCCCACCAATTGGGTGTACATGCGTAGAAGTGATAATATGCTTAAACCGTTGGATAGTGGGTTGAAGGTCGCCTCTGTCAGTTTTTACCGAGGCCAGCCTTTACTACACGTGCGAAAATACTTTGGTGAGTCATATCAAAAGTTTCCTACCAAAACCGGTGGGCACATTTCTATCACCTCATGGGTACCTTGCGGGTGTTTTTATTTGGCTCTACATTTTGGATATTTTATTCTAAGTTGTTCCCATTTAATATGGATGGTTTATACATCCCTGTGTTGGCGGTTTTGTTTGACATACAATGAAATTGTTTATATTATAATTGTGTTAAATTCACGTATTAATAATTGTGTTTTTTCTGTATGGAATGACGGTATTGTGTCTTGCCATCATTTGTCGATAAATCGAAAACTACTTCAACAATTGTTACACATTCCAAATTCTGACGGTGACCTTCTGGCTAGGGAACAATAGACAATGTTAAATTACAGGGCTTGTCAGCCCTCAAGCATGTAATTTGATCATGGCGAGCGGGGAGAACAGCGTCGTCGTATCAGCGATAGTAAAACCACCCAGAGATGGAAGATTACGTCCCTCTACAGTCGCTAAGAGCTACTGCCTTAACAAAGAAAAAGCCATACAAAGAAAACTTCACACCTGGAGCAACCCTCCACATCTGATCATCAAACAAACGAACAAGGGTCAATGTTGCTCTGTTGAATTTCGTAACAGTCAACATTACGAAATTTTCAAACACATTTGCGTAGAATACTACAAAAGTTGTTCCATTGAAACCCGGAGCGATCAACTAAACGCTATTGTTGAGGATAAAATAAGCACGGACCTCCTCACAATACATCTGTATAACACAAAAAATAAGATTTTAGCCCAAGGAGCGACAGAGTGCTTACAGACATGGTTGGACGTCGAATTTTCTCACATCCAAAGATCAGCTCTAGATAAAACCATGATTGTAACTGATCCTACGTCTTCTCCAACAATGAAAGGAGACGAGTCTACCAACGCAAAATCTCAGCTAACCATTGAAGCCAGTCCTCCTACCCCTGATCTACCACCACCAACATGTGATCCAACACCACCCACTTTCGATCCAACACCACCCATATTTGATCCATCAGGACCCACCTTTACCCCTGATCTAACACCACCAACCTGTGATCCAACACCACCCACCTTCGATCCAACACCACCCATATTTGATTCAACAGGACCCACCTTTACCCCTGATCCAACACCACCAGCCTGTGATTGTGGTAAAGTGGGATGTTATAAATATTTATAGGGGACTTAGTGTACTGACTGAGCTCAGCTGTGAAGGTATCTATATCTAATAAGAGTAGTGTATTATAGATAACCTTACTTGCTGCCACATATGTATACCTCAGTCAGAATTATTCTGGAATAGTGTGATGATTACGTTATATGTCTAGGGTATGTGTATGATGAAGTGTAAGTCATAACAACAACAGACAGATAAACAATTTAATTTATTCCACCACACTTGACAACACTGTGACACTCACATACATATAACACTCTAAGAGGATATCTTAAAGGAGTCACTGATAACTTTTCAAATAACAATATGTATTCAGTGCTGTCATGAATGTATATGTGTCCTGATTCAAATACAAAGGGAACCAGGAATCACAATCAATTTTAATTACAAGTTATATGTACAGAATTTATTAATATGATTCTTGTAGTGACATATATTATTACTGGTATCCTATGTGTGTCAGTTGTGTAGTGGTAATATGAGGTAATACTGGTTTGGTTTTGTTCAAGCTCTGTTGGTATTTGTCATCATGACTTCAATAGTTTGTTTCTTTTGGAACTAGTATTGGAGATGTTCTCAGTTCCTGGTATTAAAACAATTAAATTCCCCTCTTAATTTTAGTTTACAATGTCATTTTAAGATGGGGTACATAATGTTGAGCTCCATGGCCACACTCTCTTATCTTGCGTGATGACTGCAGTAAAAGACTCCTCTGCTCGATTACTGTAATGAGTTCTGGAGCCACCCCACTGGTTGCTATATGGACCAAGGAGTATGCTGTCCACCTCTGGCTTCAGCAAAGCTCTGACCAGGTGCTGCTCAATAACTTTAAGACCACGGTCCCTGAAACAAGAAGGTTGTACCTTCTACGTCAGAACTAATTTATACTCCATTTCTACACTGAGCACAATACATCACAAACATTGAGTTCAGAGCGTTAGGCCAACTGTCAGCTTCATCTGAAATACTTTATACCAGTATTTCCCTCCCTAATGGTCACTACGCCTCTGCAATTCCAGCATTATTTCTTTCTAGTTAATAATCTAGGTGTCAGTGTACTGTTTGGCCATTCCATGCAGTTTTACTTTCCTCCGACACCTTCTGTTCAGGCTGGAGCACTATAGGCTTTACATCATGTTCGCTACTGAACCACACATATTTACAGACAAAATTTATCAATTTACATTCAATTTTCATTTAAAAATATTGAATATTTCAAGCTTACCACAATTCATGGAAATAATAATAAACAGTTTCGTTGACTGGCAATGAATATAGCACAACTCCGATCTGCCGATGTCCCAGGCTTTATTTTATAAAAAATATACACTGGTGCTCAACGCACTGCTTCTTAGTAGGTTTATTACAAGATGTGGCAATGAACAGACACTCTGAATTGAGTATATTCGCAGCTCTACCCAATCAAACCATGTCTACACATCTTTTCAAAAAAGTACCCCTTTCTCACGTTTCCCCTGACAACACAAGATAGTATTTATAGTCCGACCAATCGTGTTTAGTCTTTCATTTGTTGCGCTCCAATCAAATAGGAGTTAACATGGTAGGCTATTTCCGTAACGTAATGTTTCTTCAAACACGTTATAAAAAAATTTTATGAGCAGAAATGATTTCATGCTGTCAGGCACCCCCACTATTTTATTTTGGCCATAAATTGGTAATTCCTAGACTATTTGCGTAACGTTTTACATATTCTTTGTCAGCAAACCCTAAGGAATCCAAATATCTCAATCTAAGGGAGCTAGGTGGCTGCGTTCAAAATGTGCATTTTCTACCACCTCCTGTTCACTTCAATCCCCATGTGGTGTCTGGGTACTGTCATGTTTTCAAACGTAAACCGGTATAATGTCATAATTCCCAATAAGCGTTTTTCAGGATTTTAAAACCTAACTCTGGTATGAGTAGTGAATTTTATCACTGTCGATTTGAAATAAAGTTAGTGCATGTGGCCTTACACGCGTGATGGCAGCAATTGTGTATCGCGCGACGCGTGTTTAGTGTTGCACGTGTCCCTGCTTTCTGCCTCTCCCTTCTCTCTATCCTTTAGTCCATCTGTCTTTTAGTTACGCCGTGTACAAAATGGAATGAATGAAATATTAAATTTAGGTCATTGATCAGCTTGCGTATCTCAAGGTTTTTCCAAGAAATACAGTACACGTTTCATTGAAGAAAGCGGGTAATAATACAGTAGGCTTTTACTATCAACGTGAAAGCGTTACAATTTGCAGACGAAGTAGAAAACAAGGGGGATTTCGAGTACAGTCATTGTGACAGCACTGTTCTTTACCATTCTTCTTTCCTTTTATTAAATTTATTTGTTAGGCTTTGCATTTACGTTTTAATTTATATATGGGGATTAGAATAATTCATGACAGTGATCCAACAACACCCGCTTTTGATCCAACACCACCCATATTTGTTCCAACAGGACCCACCTCTAATGGACCGACAGCTCAAAAGCCCACAATAAATTATCTAGAAGTTCACATCAACCAACCCACTGAAGTTAGCGTAAACCACACTTTGAAAGATGCATTCATCACTTCTTCAGATAACCCACCCAATATGAACGAGACCAACCCATCCTGCCTCCCCAAAACAGCTACTTTCCAAGTCAGTGTAAACCACACTTTGAGTGATGTATTCCCCAATTCTTCAGATAACCCAACCAATATGAACGAGACCAGCCCATCATGCCTCCCAGATACAGCTACTTTCCAAACAAAAGTGCCTGTCAATAGCGCAGATGTCTACTCATGCTCCACAAAATATCTATTAGCAAATGAGTGTGTTATGGAACAACTAAGCCAACGAACAGAGAAACACATCTGTCAGAAGCTGGAAACTATAATTGAAAGTTCTCTGAAAAACGTGACTGAAAAATTCAAGCAGGATATAGAAAGCTCACTGAAAACAGAGCTTGAAACACTGAGACATGAAGTTATGACTCTCCGCAGAGAAAACACAAGGTTGGTTCATCACCTAAACCACCAACCTATTTCAAGTAATAAGAAAAAAGAAAATGGGGAGGTGACTGACAGCCCACGAGAAGCAATTCATCATGAATCTCCAGTTACACCACTTAACTTACCCACCCCTTCTCCAACACTCATTCCTCAAAACAAAGCATGCCCAGGGCAGCATCATAATGTTAAAAGCCATAAGGACATTAGCAGCAGTGTAGGAAGAAGATTACGACCAAATAAAACATTCCCAATTGAAGTAAAAATTAGCAATCGATTTGGAAATCCGTCAATCCTATCTACACAAGCAGATTCCGAATCAGCAACCTCAGAATTAGATGATAGGGCACATAAACTCCAATGTCACTTGACACAAGATTCTGCTGACCACCTACTGCAAGACAACGAGCAATGGCACCAACAACGCCGTCGTAAACGACCACAGCCACATCCTGATCGTCACATCCCTCACAACACAACCAACATTATTATAGGAGACTCATTGCTAAATGGCATTCACAGCTATCGAATGTCAACAACACCAGGGGAACTAGTCACTGTTATACCATTACCTGGAGCCGGAATAGTAGGAGTTATCAATGAAATAAGCCGTCTCAACACAAACACCAACATAAAGAAAACAACAATAAACGTAGGGATAAACGACAGCACAAATGGACACACTCTTAACCTATCAGACATCTCCAGAATGATTGACACCATAAAACAAAAATTTCCCAACACATCCACATATATTTCGTTAATTATTCCACCCAGCTATGGTAAAGCACGCCAAACTGTGGATATCAACAACAAGGTGCTTTACACTTTTTGTTCAAAACATAACGCGTCTTTCATAAACAACACACCCTTTTTCACATCTAAGTCAGGTGCGCCAAAAAAACTGCTATACAGAGATCAAGTGCACACTTCTAAACTAGGGACCAGCTACCTAGCCAAAAATTTAAAGTTTCCTCAGAGGACACACCAGAAACACACACATTCATTCACCAGGGACACAAATTATACACTTAACTTAGTAAACCCAGGCACAACAGCTCATAACCATCAATCACCGTCCTCAGCTGACAAGCAAGTATCTAGAAAAGCTACATTTAAGCCCACCTCCCACGCTAACCTTTATGACCAAATGTATCCCCCACTACCCACACAACAGTCCCGCCAGCTGCTAACTGCACAACAGACACCACTGGACAGATGGACAGATTGGACTACAAGTAACACCCATTCACTTAATCGCAACGCAGGAACTACAGCAAGAAAATGGGAGTTTCCTCACCCCGTCTCCACCCGCCCAGAACGGAATTCTCACAGTTCATCCGTTTTACGGCAACTGACTCAATATAGTCCAGAAATATTAATGCAGGCTCTTCAGATGTCTATAAACGGCTCTACAGAACAAGATTAAAACCAAGCAACTTAAAAATGTTTTTTTTAAAACAAGTTTGCAGTGTAACATTCGATCTGACGCGTTCCCTTCGGAAGCACTTTAGTGACCTTTGTCCTGAGATAAAAGACATAGCTGAGTATCAGCGTAGAACTTTTAACTGTCACTTTTAGATGTTAATAATTTTTTTTTTATTACATTGTCTGTTTAAACATTTCTTTCTGTTCGTCAGAGCAGGGCGTATCTAAATTTGTTTCCGATTTTGTAATAACTCTATCGTATTAATACTATTGTTTTCTTATTAATATTATCTCTGTGCTTATTCCTCTCATTGCTACGCTCACCATTCTTTTACATCTCTTTTACATCTTTTATACATCTGCACCTTCGTTTTTTCATATTGAGGAAAATTAGGAAATCCTCACAAAACTAACTAGCTAAGTCACAGCGTGGACCTTTAACTGTCCCGGAAAGATTAATTCTCTACATTGACTGTGGTTGAAGTAAAAATATTCCTTTTTGTTCGGAACAGACTGTATTTTAAGATAAAAACCATACTTTTTGCAAAGATTAAGATACTGTGAACAGTGTCCACGGACTCTAGCAGCGTATGTTTTATTACTTGTCTACAATTTTGTATAAACCATTGTATACCAATTTTATTGCTTCTTACTCATTCCTACTCCCCTCATTATTTCTTTCCTATTGACTATTATCATGTCCGAGTGCAAAAACTCTAATCAAAATATAGGCAATACCACTAATTCATGGCTTAAACTATCAGGGCTTAAAATTGGTCATTTAAACATTTACCACCTGCTAGGTAAGCTTTCTGAAGTCTCCGCCTCTCTCCAACAAAACTTCCACATATTTGGTTTTTCTGAAACCCATCTCAATGACAAAATTACAGATGACGAAATTAGGATTAATGAATTCACCACCATTCGCAGGGATCCTAACAGACAACATGAAACAGGGCTAGTCATATACATCTCAACATCTCTTCAGTACAGACGCCGTGATGATCTAGAACATACTGGCATTGAATGTTTATGGCTGGAAATAAAACTCCCCAACCTGACCCCCGTTTTAATTGGTTACCTGTACCGAAACCCTAGCTCTTCTACTGTATGGTTTGACACATTCTCACGAATGATGGACAACGTTTGGGCTTCTTCGAAGGAAATTATTCTACTGGGGGATTTCAATATTGACCTTCACAAACCGAACAACACGTGGAATGATATCACCATCTCATACAACCTCATACAGTTAATCAATCAATCAATCAACCCACGAGAGTAACAGACTCATCATCCACACTAATTGATCATATCTATACGACCTGCCCAGAAAACATTATATAATGCACAGTCCCACAGACATCATTAAGTGACCACTATCCTATTTGCTGTACCTGGACGAGAAAGGGGTTTAAAGCACCTAAAACGGAACACATCACAGTCCATTACAGGAATTTCAAAAACTTTAACATTCAATTATTCCTACAAGACCTACAAATATCCCCTCTCTCATACGTGTACCAACTTCCGCATCCAGAAGAAGCCATAACATACTGGACACAAACTTTCAACAACGTATTCGACAAACATGTTCCTATAAAGTAGGTTCGGGTCAAAAACATCAGAAAGATCCCATGGATAACCAACGAAATACTATCAACAATGAGAGAGCGGGACGAAGCGCATAAGCTCAACGATTTCAGCAGGTATCGGATGCTTAGAAACAAAGTACAATACCTCATTCGTCAGGAAAAGAAACTACATTTCAGAAAGATGATTCAAGACAAAGCAAACAGCAAAGAAATCTGGGCAGCCATTAGAACACTAACACACAAATCAAAGTAACTAAACTCTTTACCAAAAAGCTGCTCCCTCACGGCAACTCATTTTAGCAACCACTTCAAAACAGAAATTAGCCTTCTCAAGTCGACACTAAAGCCAAAGGACTGCGATATTAGTAAATTGACAGCCTTCTGCAACACTGAACACACCACAACAGATCTAAGACATATTCCTTTTCTAACAGTACATGAAGTTCTCAAATATATCTTGGCATTAAAAAACAACAATTCATCTGGGCGTGATGGTATCAGCAATAAGATTCTACGTTACGCTGCGCCCATCATATGCGACTCTTTAACCTATGTATACAACCAATGTATTGCACACAACTACTTCCCCACAGCATTTAAATCTGCCAAAGTGTACCCCCTCTATAAATCTGGCTCACATAGCGATCCCAACAGCTACAGACCAATATCCCTTCTATCATCTCTTTCAAAACCACTAGAGAAACACATTTACAACACCACATTTCAACACTTAACAACAAACAAACTGCTCATTGATAGCCAGTCAGGTTTCAGACCCAAACATTCCTGTCACACAGCTCTCACCAAAATGGCAGACAACTGGCTGTCGAACATAAATGATGGAAAATTATGTGGTGCTGTTTTTGTCGACTTCAAGAAAGCATTTGACATGATTGACCACACTATCTTGGTTCAAAGGTTGGAAACCCTCAGAATAGGCCCTAATCCACTAAACATCATCAAATCATTCCTGGCAGATCGACAACAGTTAATGCTTCACAACAACTCGGCATCAGATTTCTCGAAGGTAGTTACAGGAGTACCGCAGGGCTCTATTCTTGGGCCCCTACTCTTCGCAATGTTCATCAACGACCTGCCACTACATCTAAAATATTCAACTTGTGACCTCTTTGCAGATGATTGTACTATCTACACTAGTGACAATGATTGCGTGGCACTTGAAATGACTCTTCAAAGCGATGTAGACAATCTAACAAAATGGAGTAATATGAATCGTATGCCAGTAAACACAACAAAAACGAAATCTATGTTGATTACCACCAGACAGAAACTCCTAAGCTGCACCAAAAGATCGCTACAGCTACACGCGGAATCAATACAAATTGAACATGTAACAGAACACAAAAGTTCCAGGGATCACGATTGACCAGCACTTAACGTGGAACTCCCATGTACGGAATTTAACCAAACACTTAGCACAAAAGACGTACCAGCTAGCCAAAATAAAACACTTCTTAGACGCAGACACTAGACTATTGTTCTACACCTCACATATACAGACACATCTAGATTACTGCTCCACACTATGGGATTGTTGCCCTGCTTCCACCTCGAAGAGACTGCACTCCCTGCAAAAGAGAGCAGTACGTCTGATCACCGACAATCGCACGACACCACACACAAGGACAGGAAAAGAACCCAAAATACTGTCGCTAAAAAAAAAGTCTTCTCTACAACAAAGCCAAGCTGACTCACACAATTCTATCTAACAATGCCCCGTCGTAGCTAAGATCATTGTTTCAAACCAGTAGAAGGGAGGGACAACGATTACATCAGTTACGTCTGCCCAAACCTAAGATCGACCTGTTCAAAAAGAGTCTAGCCTACTCTGGTGCCTACTTATGGAACAGCCTTCCACACCACCTAAAAAGCCTACCTAAACATTATTCTTTTAATAAAGCACTTTTCAAACCCTTCCTCAACACTGATTATCTACCCCCATAGAAACAGCATTTGCCTGTCAACATCTCATCCATAGGTCAACATTTCTTTTACTCTTCCGCTCGTTTTTGTGTGTGTGAATAATTTGTTTTATATCCATGTAATATCATTATTATATTCACTTTAAAATATTATTATATAATGTAATGTATGTGTGAATGTACCCACATAATACTGTACTTTAGAAATGTGAGTCGTGAGAATGTACCCGCATACATTGACCGCATGAAAGAGTGTCGGTATACAGAATTTATTTATTTTTATTTATTGTTTTATTTATTTTATTTTATTATTACTTTTCCCCCCAATTACTAGCTTGTTTCTTCTTCTTCGATCCTTAACCACCGACCATCAAAGCAGTCAGTGGCCATCACGCCTAGTGGCGTCTTGTAGGGCAACAACAAATTGATTCCACTTTGCACGGTCGGTGGCCATCCTTCGTACAGTGATCCAGCTCTGGTTCATTCTTTGCATCTCAGCCTGCACAGTCCTCCGCCAAGTTGTTTTTGGTCGGCCTCTCTTTCGCTTTTCTTCAGGGGTCCAAAACATAGCTGTTCTTGTGATGGCATCGGGGTCTCTTCTGAGGACATGACCAACCCAGCTCCAGCGTCTGCCAGCTATGGTGGTGTGCATGTCCTCTTGCTTGCTACGAGTAAGCAGATCTTGGTTGGTGATGGTATTCGGCCAAAAGATGCGGTGAATTTTTCTTAGGCATGTTGTGTGAAAAGAGGACAATTTTGACATTTCCTTCTCTGTGACTCTCCAGCATTCCGCACCATAGAGAAGCACAGAAAGCACGCAACTCTGGTATAATCTTAATTTTGTGCTTGTGCTGTATTGGGAGGACTTCCAGATGTTATTTAGGCTAAAGAAGGCTGTTCTTGCCTTATTCATTCTGATGTTGATGTCTTTGCCTGCCCCACCATCTGGTGTTACTATGCTTCCTAGGTATGTGAAGGTATCTGTCTGTACCAGTTGCTGATTCCTTACTGATATGGGCTCAGGGTTGCTCACATTGAGCGTCATGACCTCAGACTTCTTTAAATTGATGTTCAAGCCCACCTGCTGGCTAATTTTATTAAGTCTATCCGTTTTTTCCTGGATGTGTTGATGTGAATGTGCCAGCAGTGTAATGTCATCTGCATATTCCAGATCTTCCAATGTAGAAAATGTAGTCCATCTTATTCCTCTTGGACTGCCCTCTGTTGTCTGGCGCATCACCCAGTCTATGACTGTTAAAAATAGAGTGGTTGATAAGGGGCATCCCTGTCGTACTCCTGTCTTCACCTCGAAGGTTAGGTTGCTCTGCCTAACACTACACGTAAAGTTGGCATAGAGGCTTTTTATGATTGACACTATGCAGCTTGGAATTCCATAAGCCCTCAGTATTTTCCATAAACTGTCCCTATGTATGCTGTCAAAATCAACAAAATTTATGTAAAGCTGTCTTTGCCATTCTGAGCACTGCTCTATAATGTTCCTGAGAGTGAATATAAGGTCTACACATCTTCTGTTCTTTCTAAATCCTGCTTGTTCTTTCCTCAGTTTGTAGTCTACTGCCTTTGAAATTCTCTGTATAATTATCCTGCCTAGTATTTTGCTGGGAACTGAGAGAAGAGTGATTCCTCTCCAATTATTGCAGTCTGCAAGATCTCCCTTCTTGGGCAATTTGACAATTATTCCTTTCTTCCACTCTGACGGTGTTGTCCCCGTTTTCCACACTTGTGCAAATAGTGGTTCTAATAGTTCTGCTGCTAGCTCAGGGTCTGTCTTAAATAGCTCTGCATTTAAGTTATCATGGCCCGGAGCTTTACCGTTCTTTAACCCTTTGATTGCTATGATGATTTCTTCTTTTCGTGGAATGTCTGTATTTACATCTAGATCGTTTTCAGCCTCAGGAACATTCAATTGTATCTCTGGTATTTCCTTGTTCAGCGTTTCTCTGAAGTGCTCTGCCCATCTTGTTTCCTGTCCCTCTGCTGTCTTGATGAGATTTCCTTGCTTATCTCTTACTAATGTAATATTGTTCGCACCTTGTTTTCCGCTGATGAATTTAGTTATTTTGTATACTGTGCTTTGTTCATTTCTCAGTGCTGCCTCTTCTGCCTGTTTTGCAAGACCGTCTAGGAAATTCCTTTTGTTGGCTCGGGTTTGGCGTTTAACTTCCCTGTCCAGCTGGCTGTACTGTTCGCTATATAGTTGCTTTAACCTGGGGGACTTCGCTTCTGTTTTCTTTCTTTTCATTTCCTTTCTCATCTTTATGGTGTTTAGTGTTTCTGGTTTTATCCAGTCTTGCTTCTTCCTTTCCTGGAATCCTAAGCATGATTTGCTACTTTCCTTATATATTGTTGAAATGGTGTTGAAATTCTGGTCTATATCATCAGTCAATGTCTTTTCCTGGCTTTTGGCAAATTGATATCGTTTCTTAATGTCGGCCGCAAAAGCTTTTCTGGTATTGGGGTCCTTCAATTTGCTGATGTCAAACCTTTTCTGTGTAGTTACCGTTGGTCCAGCCCTTCTTAGTTTCACTTTCAGTTTTGCTACCACTAAATGGTGATCACTTCCCACATCTGCACCTCTTCTTACCCTCACATCTTGTAATGCATGTCTCCATCTGCCGTTAACCATGATGTAGTCTATCTGGTTTCTGTCCCGGCCATTTGGTGATTCCCATGTTAACTTGTGAATTTCCTTATGTGGGAAAAGTGTTCCTCCAATGACCAGGTTGTTAATGCTACAGAAACTTATTAGCTTATCCCCATTTTCGTTTGCTGTTCCGCTGCCGCATTTCCCCATTGTTCTTTCATTATATGTATTGTGTGTACCAACTTTCGCATTGAGGTCTCCCATTACTATAACAAGATCATATCTAGGTGTGTCTTCCATTTCTTTCTGCAGTTGTTGATAGAATTATTCCTTGACCTCCTCATCGCTATCATTCGTTGGTGCGTAGCATTGTATTATAGTAGTGTTGGTGAATCTCCCTCTCAATCTCAATCGTATCAGTCTGTTGTTGATGGGTTTCCATTCCAGTAATGTCCTTTCTATCCCTTTCTGTAGAATAATGGCTACGCCTTCACTGTGCTGTCCATCCTCTCTTCCAGAGTAAGGTACTGTTTCTCCTGTTGCTGTTTTAGCTTTTCCTGCCCCTGTCCATCTGCTCTCACTTATCCCCAGGATGTGTAACCTATAGTTTCTCATTTCTGCCGTGACCTGTCTTAGTTTACCTGTCTCGTACATTGTCCTGACATTCCAAAATCCTATTCTTGTATCCTGTTTTGCGGTCAGGACATCCGTTTTCATGTCAGTGGCTTCCTTTCGGCTTTCACCACTGACAGTCATACGAGCCACAGACTCCGAATGTCCATCCCGCAGCAAAGTTTGTTCATTTGATGTTGTTTCCGTAACTTCATTATTTTTTTTACATAGACAGGGGTGTCAGCCTATGCTAAAACCCCCAACCTGGAGGACCAGGGTACCAGCTTTTGTCTGACCCCTACCCACACAGACCAGTCCAGCTTGGTTGAACCTACCAGGAGTAAAACTCCCACTGGCATAGCTCTGGGGATTGTCAGGGTACGCAAGCTGCCATACCGCTACAAGGTATAGGTACCATTGATGGCAGACTAGCTTGTTTGTTAAAAAAAAAAAAAAAAAAAAAAAAAAAACTAGCTTTGAAACTAGCTTGTTTGTTTCAAAAAAAAAACCTACTCATTTTTTTTATTACGATTGCATACTGTAAAGGAATGCTGTTATGGTAACTTTATAATGTTGCATGCCTTTAAATTAATGTTTAAAGCATCATGTGGGAGTGAAAGGATATAGTATGCAAGATTAATGAGAGTGGAAGGGCAGAATGTTAGACGTGCCTGCGCGCCAAATTCTTTTCCTTTCGAAAATAAAGTTCGTTCGTTTGTTCGTTCACGGGTACATTTCTATCACCTCACAGGCACATTTCTATCACCTCGTGGGCACATTTCTATGATCTCACAGGCACATTTCTATCACCTCACAGGCACATTTCTATCACCTCACGGGTACATTTCTATGACCTCACGGGCAATTTCTATCACTTCACGGGCATATTTCTATCATCTCACAGGTACATTGCTATCACCTCACGGGCACATTTATATCACCTCACGTTATACCCAGTGTACATCTCTGTCTGTGTGAAAGAATTTTTTTTAACATTTCAGAAATGTTCTGCGCGCGAGAAATGTGGAACCAGAGTTATTAACACCAATCCTTGTCCCCCCTACAGCAAACACCGACTGCCACCTGGCCGATTTCTCTAATCTACCAGCGAAGTTACCAAACATGGATAAATATCGTGTGTATACATATTAATATCTGTTGTAATATATATATATATATATAATATATATAGTCTAACTATTGTAATATATGTAAATATATGTATGTCTACATAAATAAACAACAACACAACAACAATTACTATAGGAACCTACACGCCCGCCATTATTAAACTATTCTAGGCCCACAGGCCCACATCAGACGTCTGATCGTCAGAGGAAGTCACCCCGGCTAACATATATCACTATATAAAAAGTCACGCGCCAACGCCTGAAATCGATCGGAGTATTTTGCTATATAAAAGTCACGCGCCAACGCCCGAATTCGACCCGTTTTGGACATTACATACTACTATTACATAACAAAACTGTTCTGTTGTATAAAGCAGACGCATGGGAAATTTACATGAAACGGAAAGTGGGAGCCGCGCTGGTGTAATGGTTACCATTCTGCGCTGGCGATCGCGTGATCCAGGTTCAAACCCGGGCGAGGACATTTGAATTAGTGTCGTCGACTGGACTTGGACTGGATTAATTCGAGCCCTGGCGAAGACATTTGAAGAAGTGTCGTCGACCAGGGACTGGCGGCTCCTGAGCGGACCCAGCTCTAATTATTACCCACCGAAGACGGCGAGTATCTGCCTGAATGGCGAGTGGACACATGTCAGTGTACAGGGAAAAAAGGGATACTCACGTAAAAATCAGTCTCATGTTAGATATACTAACCGGAGATTCTCGCATCGAGTAATAGCGGGCGTACGTTAAAAAAAAAAAACGGAAAGTACTCTCAGTGGATTTGAAGATCAAGCTGTTGGAAAAATGTTAGGAATAACATGGGAATTCAGGGTAGAAAATGCTAAAAATAAAGAATATAAATGATATAGTATAGTATAGTAGCCCATTCAGTCTTGACTGGCTTTAGGTATTTGCCCCTGAAGTGATAGTCCCCAGCTGCTTTTCTTTTTTCTGGTTTCCTTTCGGCGTGTTATTATCTCTTCTGCTTGTTGTGAGAGCTTCTTTTCGCCCAATCTGAGGTGGCCACTTGGTGCAATCGGAAGCTTCATCCTCCCAGGTTGCTGGATTTAAGCCCAGTGCCTTCATGTCTCTCTTGCACACATGTTTGAACCTCAACTGCGTTCGCCCAACTGTTCTTTTGCCATCTGCCAGTTATAGACATGATAAAAGAATAATAATCGAGATCAAACAAAGGAAGCATAAATAGGGTTTCGCACTACGCATGAAATAGTTATAAACGGCAGAGACATGCATTGTACCAAACTCATTTGGAACAACTCCGAGAAGTGAAGTATGGAGACAAATATGTAGAAGATTGTTATTATTGTTATTATTGTTCACAAGCAGCATCATTGCACTCTGATCAAACCCATAAGTGCTCAGTCTTCCTCAGCAAACGTCGAAGGGTATGAATGCTAATTGTTCCTGTTGCGCGCTTGTTGTATATACGCCGGATGCATCTTCTCATACGTTCATCCCTGCCAGTCTTGCGCCTAATGCCAAACTCCAGCAATCTTGGCCTTGATGATTCATCGATTGCACTGTCATTCTCTAAGAGGCGATCATTAATTACCCTCAGTATCTCTCCCTTGCCCATATCCAATGCACCTACTATAAGTGCTCTGGAAGCTAGTTTATCAGCTTTTCATTGCCACGTACCTCTGCATGACCTGGACAGTAAATCCATACTAGTTCTTGAAGATTCGAGGCTTCTCTAGAGGTTTTCCATTCATGCCGTAGCCATCCATTTTGGATCCTCCGAAGCACGGACGAAGAGTCTGACACAATAACTGCCCTTGTTAATGAAGTTTCAGACAACCACCTTAAAGCCGCAGTAGCTGCCTCTACCTCCATTCTCATGCTGGAGGTTGTTGTCATGTAAGACCCGCTATGTTCAGCGATGATCCAGCCTTTAACTCTAGCCGAGAAGCGCCATCTGTGTTTCTCACCACGTATTACAGACCCATCAGTGTACGCAATGGCATCAGCATCCCCGGCATTATCGTGTATCAGATTATTAATTTCCAGCTCTGCTCTCCTATTATCTCAAGTTCTGCATCTTCTGCCAAGGCTGATGATGACCTGTTGGTAGGTCGTCAAGTTCTCAGCTGACTTACTCCACTCTTCTCCCTTGAATATATTTTCTACTGTGGTCACCTGTCGAATAGTTGACTCAGCCTGCGCCATCCTTGACATCCCATTCTTTATTCTTGCTCCCTTGATGTCGGGGATAATACAACGAAAGAAAAACAAAATGGGAGATACACGAAGAATCCAATGACCCAAATAGCTGGATATTTGATTTAACCTCCCCCCCCCCCACCCCCCACACCCCATTTCGCAGTTCCAGGCTGAATGAGAAAAGGTGAAGGTTTAGAAAAAAAATCGACTACCGTCTCGATATCGAAGTTTGGGCTATAGCATTTCTGTCTACGTCGTTTTTAAAATATGAAATTTTCGCGTCCAATTTCTGGGTTGACATTCGTATCATCATTTGTCATATTCAAGTGACGTGTCGTTCGATTCCTCTCCTTATAAATGGCTGTACATTCAGCATTCCAGTACCACAGACATTTGCCATTAGCAGACTTCTTGTTATGACATCCCAGATCTTCCGTTCCTATCTTTCCTCTGATTCATGTGCCCTTGATCTTCAATTGTCACTAGGTTTTCGAGACCTTCTTCCTTAGTTTATTGCCGTATTCGTTTGAATTTTGCTGCGATTCATATTGTTTTTGTCTTAATATTTTCTCAAGGGATTTCTGAACTATCTATGACATATCTATTACTGTGGTTAGTAATCACATTTCTAGCGCAGCATTTATTTTTCTTCGTATTTCGTTGTCCATGATTCTCATTTATCCATCAGTACTTATTCTATTCTACAACTGTGAAAACTTCCTCTTCACTTTCTCCACTCATTATCTTTCTGCTCTCTATGAAGCACACGCCTTCAACAAGTTCTCGCCAAGCCTGTTTGTCCAGTGCCATCCTGTAAAGCTCTTTCTACGTCTTCTTTATTCCTTTGAAGTCTATCTCTTGTTCCCTTCTCTGTGTGTTTTTCCGTCTTCTTCAGTATGTCTTACTCAAGGACTGCCTTGTAATGCTGTAATCCAGTTTAATTAATGTGTGCCTTATCTAACGCAAATATCTATTCCTCACATTATTTGATTGGTCTTTGTCTGCTTACTTCCATCTGTTCAACATTGCTAATATTGTAATATGTGGCGTGTTCGAGAATTTAAAAAATACGAAGATGAAACTGTCGATAAAGTTGATAATCTTAACTCAAATACCTCTGAGAATAAGTTTCGGCTCAAATAAAAAAGATTGTGTTTCATGGTTGTAAGACTACCAAGGACCAAAGAGAAGACAATTGCTACTAGCTTATAAATATTGAATAAACAACGTCAGGTTTATTTCTCCACGAACATCATGAGAACTAAAGGCAAAAGCAGTGGGTCAATAAATGAATAACTCGATAATTCCAAAAGACTCCCCAACCCAACGTACACGGTCAGGACAAACAAATATGAAACGTGACGTAAAGACATCAATAACATAATTCTAACTTTTGTATTTTTACAAATATAAAATGCAGATGCTTATTCAAATAAAAGCAGAGTCAACAATTGGCAAAAATCAACTAACGTCGATCAAAGTTACAACAATTAATTCAAAGTATTACAGGAACATGTACTTAAATGTAGGATAAAAAACCTTAATACAAGTATGAATTTGCTTTCTTCGTTGACACGAGTTTAAAGTTATGTACAGAATTGTTATGCAATTGAAAATGAAATAATAACTGAATAGTGAGTGAGTTGTTAGTAAACTAGTTATACGAGTAGAAGTTGAAATAAGTCTTGGTACATTTCTCTATAAAGTGCTGGTCTCGTTTTTGCTTTTAAGCAGTAAACTCGTTCTCTGTCAATCTTTCGGATACAGTTTTAGTTTCAGACAGTTTATGTTCGGAATTTTCTCCTGCTCACCAGAAATTAGTTTTTTTCTCTTGATAGTGTGTTTATCAAATTGCCCAAGAAGGGAGATCTTGCAGACTGCAATAATTGGAGAGGAATAACTCTTCTCTCAGTTCCCAGCAAAATACTAGGCAGGATAATTATACAGAGAATCTCAAAAGTAGTAGACCACAAACTGAGGAAAGAACAAGCAGGATTTAGAAAGAACAGAAGATGTGTAGATCATATATTTACCCTCAGGAACATTATAGAGCAGTGCTCAGAATGGCAAAGACAGCTGTACATTAATTTCGTTGATTTTGAAAAGGCTTTAGACAGTATACATAGGGACCGTTTATGGAAAATACTGAGGGCTTATGGAATTCCAAGCTGCATAGTTAGTTAGTTGCTTATCCTTTACGGGACGTGGCAATCAACCCCAGCTTTTATTGGCTGTTTGTGATTTTTCTAGGCAATTTTTTCATTCAGTAGTTTGCCATTGCTTTCATAGTGTCAATCATAAAAAGCCTTTATGCCAACTTTACGTGTAGCATTGGGCAGAGCAACCTAACCTTTGAAGTGAAGACAGGAGTACGACAGGGATGCCCCTTATCAACCACTCTATTTTTAACATTCATAGACTGGGTGATGCGCCAGAACACAGAGGGCAATCCAAGAGGAATAAAATGGACTACATTGGAAGATCTGGAATATGCAGATGACATTGCACTGCTAGCACATTCACATCAACACATCCAGGAAAAAACGGATAGACTTAATAAGTATAGCCAGCAGGTGGGCTTGAACATCAACCTAAAGAAGACAGAGGTCATGACGCTCAATGTGAGCAACCCTGAGCCCATATCAGTAAGGAATCAGCAACTGGAACAGACAGATGCCTTCACATACCTAGGATGCATAGTAACACCAGACGGCGGAGCAAGCAAAGACATCAACAACAGAATGAACAAAGCAAGAACAGCCTTTTTTAGTCTTAACAACATCTGGAAGTCCTCTCAGTACAGCACAAGCACAAAATTAGGATTATATCAGAGCTGTGTGCTTTCTGTGCTTCTCTATGGCGCGGAGAGCTGGAGAGTTACAGAGAAGGAAATGTCGAAATTGTCCTCTTTTCACACAACATGCCTAAGAAAAATTCACCGAATCTTTTGGCCGAATACCATCACCAACCAAGATCTGCTTACTCGGAGCAAGCAAGAGGACATGCACACTATCATAGCTGGCAGACGCTGGAGCTGGGTTGGCCATGTCCTCAGAAGAGACCCCGATGCCATCACAAGAACAGCTATGCTTTGGACCCCTGAAGGAAAACGAAAGAGAGGCCGACCAAAAACAACTTGGCGGAGGACTGTGGAGGCTGAGATGCAAAGAATGAACCAGAGTTGGGGCACTGTACGAAGGATGGCCGCCGACCGAGCAAAGTGGAATCAATTTGTTGTTGCCCTACAAGACGCCACCAGGCGTAATGGCCACTGACTGCTTTGACGGTCGGCGGTTAAGGATCGAAGAAGAAGAAGTGTGTTTATGGCTTCTCTTGACGTCTTGTAGAACTGGGTTCAAGCAAACTTAAAACAAAAAGTATCACTTGATGTGTCACTACCAAGGTTGAGCTTCTGGCGTGATTCTTACCAGAGCAATGCTTTTTTTTTTTTTTTTTTTAAAGTGCCCCTTCTGGGGTTCAAAGTGAGGTCTATTGACTTTATTAATTAGGATGTGTGAATAGTGCGTGATCCCGGCCCTGGCTAAGACACTTTGATCTTATCCAAAAGGCCGAGAATTTTTTTTTTTTAAAGTGAACTTTATTTTCATTTCTTTGCATATTTACAACTTCGTGTACATGTTACAAAACTGGAAACATGGAAAGTACATTTTAAAATTTCATATGAACACTCGTGCGTGCTCTCACTTTCATCTGCACACTTAAAAGGTATATAAAGAGATAAAACATTTCCATTTACAAAACCATATGCATTTTACAAAACAAGGAATGTGATTAAAGGTCATTTTACAAAAACGTGTACATTTTACAGTAGAGAACATGGGAGGTACCTTATAAATTACATATAAAAAACCCTCGTGCGTCTTCAAACTTTCATTTGCACACTTGAATGGTCAATATTCAGTGTTAAATCATTTTAAATAGAATAGGGGAGTAGAAAAAGATGAAACAAGAGATTTTATATGAAAGGGTGGTTTATATTGGTTTATATTGGTTCAAGATTTTGGACTGTGTTGGATTCTGAAGAAACTTCAGTGTCCAGTTTGGTTGCTAGAACAAAGGATACACTTGAGAAGACTATCGCCTGGGCTGGGTATTGAAAGCCCTGCCATCCCCGCCACCTCCTCCCAGGTAGAGGGAGAGTGGCCATTGTGTGCTGCATAACCCCTATCTCTTGGCTGAGCGGGTTTCAGCCACCAAAGTGGTGGTTGATTACACTCAGCCTTGAGCAGCCTTAAGGCGGCTGACACACTGGCTACGAAAGAGCTCCAAGTTAAAGGGAGTGGTTTCTAGCTTCCATTCCAAAACTCGACACGTACATGTTATAACAAAGAATATGAACAAAAAGCCTGCCATACAAGGCTCACGTACATACACAAATTCAGTTACTTCAAACCATACTTGTGTAAAAACCAAAGCGCAAGTCAAACATTAACCAAAAACATTGGAAGTAATTTTGGCTTCCAGAGCAGAGGGGTGGGTCGGAGGTACAAAGGGCTGTCCGGGGAGAAAGGAATCCGCAAGGGCCACGGTTTAAATATAGCGGACAGTTTGCGTTGTATAACGCATCCATTTCAGGTGTGAACACGTTTCAGCAGGAGATGGTTTGCACACACAAATGAAAAGCCCAGAGAAAGCTAACACACAGGAAGGACAGAGTAGGAGTGAAAAGGGGTAGTATAGTCAGGTTTCATAAGACATGTCCATTTTAAAATTCCAAACCATGTTCATTTTACAGCAAACAATAAATTACATGTACTGTACAACTTTGTGCTTTTTTTTTTTTTAAGTGAACTTTATTTACAAATGTGAACCACGCACACACCCACACCAAGAGCGCAGGTGAAACCTGGAAACTCTGCATCCACTCCTACACACACGTGCTTGTACTCAAAATTTTTACCAATCATACTTTTCACAGATATCATTTTCTCATATTTTTCCAATTGGTGGTTCTGTAAACAATTTTTATGATTTGTGTTTTGTTTCCAATAAAAAAACCAAAACTTGTACATTTCTAAACAATTTATAAAAGTACATATACATGGTATATAGAAAAGAAAAACTAGCGCGCCTACATTAGCAAATTGTATACACATGCATACACAAAATTAAATTTACTTTTACAATACAATAAGCGGTGCGGGGAGAATAGAGAGCTATGAAAGACCCCAGTTTCAGGATAGTGGTCGGTCTGCGTTGGAAAAACGCATCAAGAAGACAGGCAGAATGGGGCGGGAGATACACTATTGAAGGCCCCGTAAGGTCGGTATGTGTTACGGATGGCTTTGTTCTCAGTCGTGCAGGCTTCAACTTGTAACAGTTGAACACACTTCTGAGTCGCCTTTCAAGAGGCTAGCCCGTACTTACCGGTACATGAAGAGAAGAAGGGAATTAAGATGAAGAGAGCGGAGGAGTGTTGCTCCGCTGTACATTAAAATCAGGTGAAATTGTCAGTGCTTTTTGCAAAAATACCTGTAAAAGTATATGTGGATTAAAATGGCGGTATTTGAAAACTGCTAAATTCCTAAAACTCCAAATGAGATATCTATATTGTGACAATAAAATGAGAAGTTTTGTATGTGTTTCGGGAATTGATCTCGGGAGCGTGTTAAGAAAAATAGATTTGTAAAAGTCAACGTTGTTGTGTATATGTGAGGCAATTATATCCTGCAATGCTTTCCTCATAGGTATGACTGTATTGCACGTGTAGTAAATGTGATCTTCGGTTTCTTGAATGCGTGTTTTGCACAGCTGGCACTGTGATGTTTGTTTGGATCTGTGAGCTTGTCTTTCTGTTGTGGGTGTCATGTTGTATATAAGTCTAAAGGTAACTTCTCTTGCCTTGGCAGTGATGTGAGGGTTGTATAAGTTGGTGAAAGTGTCAGTATAATTTGTCTTGAAGTATTTCTGTCCCCTTTTAATCCTGAGATGTAGCGGGGGTGCTTGTAGTTTGACTAAGTGTTTGTAGATTGCATTTGTTTTCTGGTGAATTAAGTTGTCGTGTCCGTGAATGGCTTGTATGCATGACTTGTAAAATGATGGTAGTGGGCCGAAATGGTGTGGCGTTGAGTTGCTTAGTGGTCTCAGTCTGGTGAGTCTAAGCCCCACGTAATAGTGTGCTAGCACGTGTTGTTCTGGATGTTTGATGATATTCCCTACGTGTTTGATTCTAAGTGCTTGGATCTTTGTCTGTATGTCCTGGAGTGCAATCCCTCCCTGTTTCTTTTCTTGTATAAGAGTCTTATGTTTTATGCTGTAGATTGTGTGACTAAAAATAAATCTTCTGATCTGTTTGTTTATGTCTGTAATAGTCTGTTTCGGGGGGTCAAAAACTGTGGCTACGTACAGTAATTTGGGAATGACATAAGTGTTTACAATCGTGCTTCGTCCAAAAATTGTTGTGGTTTTGAATTTGTATCTATGTAGCATGTCTGTCATTTGTGTTGCTAGGTTCTGCCATGTGTCTTTGTGAGTGCGGCTTGGGTGCGAAGGAAAAGTGATGCCGTAGATTTTGATGTTGTTTGTTGGTACAAGCCCAAATGGAAAGTCTGTTTTGTTTTTCCATTTACCTATGCCCATTATTGTTGATTTCTGTACGTTGACTTTAGCTCCGCTACCTTTACTAAAGTCTGTGAATGTGTTTAGAATGTTTGCAATAGACCTGTCGTTTGGTGGGAAAAAGGTGGTGCCCGCCTTTCCCTGGTATAAAGGTGCCCTTAATAGAGCTGTCCTTTCTAATTTTTTCCAGCATGGGTTCTAGTGCTAGAACGTAGAGTAGGGGGGAGAGACTACACCCCTGCCTCACGGATCGCGTTAGCCTGAAAGTGTTGGTAAAAGTGTGATTCACCAAAACCTTGCTTTCGGGCTTCGCATAAAGGATTTCAATCCATTTCCTAAAATTTTCACCTATATTGCAATGTAGTAATGTTTTGTGAAGGTATGAGTGTGATATTCGATCAAAAGCTTTCTCTTGATCGAGAGATAGGATTGACGACTGACAATCCTTCTCGTGTGTGTAGGTGATTATGTCTCTGATGAAATGTGTGTGCTGGTGAATATTTCTGTTTTGGACGCTACACTGCTGGTCTTCATGTATGAGGGTGGTCATGAAAGGTTTTAGTTTGTTTGTTAGCGTTTTGGTTAAAATTTTGTAGTCTATGTTTAAGAGATATAGGTCTGTAGTTTTTAAGGAGTGTTTTGTCTGCGTTGTCTTTAGGTATGAGAGTGATGTATGACATGTTCAAGCTTGGCGGGAGTTCTTTGTTCTCGAAAGCTTCTGTGTATACTTTTAATAAAAGGGGGCCTAAGATGGGAAAAAAGTGTTGATAAAATTCTGCTGTGAGTCCGTCTGGCCCTGGTGATTTGTCTTTTTGCATAGTGTTTATTGCGAGTGTTATGTCTGTAAGTGTCAGCTCGGCATCTAGACCTTGCTTGTCGTCATCTAATAGTTTCTTTGTAAAGTGCATAAATGTGTCTTGTATGCGTGACTGGACGTTTTCTTCTGTGTACAGGTTTCTGTAGTAATCTTCAAAAGCCTGTACTATGTTTTGCGTTTCTGTCTGTGTAGTTCCGTCTAGATCTACTATTTGCCCTACCTGTCTGCAGCGTTGTATGTTTTAACGCAAACAAAACACTCAACAGAGCCTCAAGATTAGACAGAATCTATATACCATCAACACACCACATAATTCAGGCCAGACATTTACCAGAAACTCTAAAGTTTACAGACCACAAAGCAATACTCACTGCCATTAGTTCCACTCAGGCAAGCACGCATTTCAAAAGCTCTCCACACTGGAAATTCAACAACACTTTACTCCAAAACAAGACATACACGGAACATATGACTCAACTCACCCTTACATACGCAACTGATGTGCCAACAGAAAACATACAACACCACTGGGAAATACTAAAAAATACAATACGTGAACGAACGCAGTTAATGTCAGCTAGGATACACAAGGATAGGATAAAGCAAGAGATACTAGTAGAGGATGCAATACTGCTCACAAAACAGACAGAAATTCACCCATCATCCTCACATTAGAAGACCAGCTACAACAATACAAGCACCATATGTTTCAGGGCGCCCTACTACGGACGAAACTGAACACAATCACACAAGAAACACCCAGTAAAGAAATGACAAAAGGCCGAGAAGGGCGCTTCAATTCTAGTCCTGGCTTATGCAAAGAACTGAATCTATTTAAAAGCACGAGACAGTTACTTTTAATACTTAATAGAAGTACTAGTTTTGCGATCTACACTCGTACTGACAGTATTTTTATCACTATGGATAATATTAGCTCATGACTTATTCCTAGCATTGATATTTCTATGTAGCGTTTGGTTGGAGGCTAGCGCTAATTACTGTTGCTGATGTTCTCTATGAGTTGCAAGAATGGAAAAAGGTGCCTTAGATGTGGCAAGCTAATTCATTTATTCCCTCCCTTTTATGCCCGGGGGCCCCGCTCCTGTCCAATCCTAGGAGTGGTTTCAGCAGAGACCTACCTACTATGAGTTTCATCTTACATCAACATATTTGGGAAAACATCGATTCTTCAGACGTTCCGTCCACGCTGTTCAGTGCATTCCCCTTCTCTTGCTGTGAGACTGCATATTTGAAGTCGGTACAGTTAACATTTCTAACACGTCTCGCTTTCTTTAAAAAACTATGCTATACACGCAGTTTCTATAAACAATGCAAAAACGCTCAAAAGGACTACATGATATGACGTGTTTCCTCGGTCATTTTTTCCTTCCAGTTTCCCATACATGTTTTTGATGTTTCTATACCACGTGCACCCGTGTCGTCCGCTTGCACGTCTGCCTTTAGTCTTTTGCTGCACTGTTACTTCAAATAAACATTTGTATCTCTTAACATGGAAGTTAGATAATAATTAGTTGTGACGTCATGGAGGTTGGATAAAAAATTAGTTCCCAGAACTGGTGAAGAGAACTAGTGAACAAGATATATGGATGGCACAGAACAAGTCAGGTAGTTAACTGCACAGTCTAGATGGTTTCTGTAGAAGAGAGCTGTGAAGTAAGACCTATCCTATGCTCCAAGGGTGTTATATTAGTATGTGATGTGAGCTCGTATTTATTCCCTTCGAAGTTAAATTATTACTCGTGTAAACCACATAACAAAATTGTAACTGAAAGATTAAGAAATTCAGTAACTACTGTTATTAAATGAATCAATGCACTTTATTGATTACTAATGTATAATAAAAGATTTGCACTTTTGGTATACAATTATGTCACACACACACACACATACACACACACACACCAACACACACCCACACACTCTCACACACACACCCACACATATCTGGACATTGAAGACACTATGCTTATGCCAGGTGCCAGACAGTTTTGGTCCTCTGTTGACAGTTAACAGTTTCCAAGGAAAATTTGTGTCAAGCTTCTCACACCAGTTTAAACCACAAGAACAATGGTACTACAAATCTGTGGCTGGGTTTTGAGCTTCGATCTAACAAGCGCTCACAATGACTTCTCTTCTGTTATCTGATTGTGTTGCGGCTGACTACTTCTTGCAATAAGAGGCAGTCCTCTGGATAACTTCACAGCTCTAGCAGATCTTGAAGTGATTTCGGGGAGAACAGACTAGATCTGAGACGGCTTCTTTATATACCCATCTCAGGTCTACCTTTTTCTCCGAATGTCCAGTCATTACGTTCATTTCCTGCTTGAAACCTTTCGTCGGATTTCAAGGTTGTTTTGCGAATTTGTGCTAGTTTAGCGACAAAATCCAAATTTTCTCGTTAATTATCAAAGATAATGCGCTACCACTGCCATAATAATAACAATAATTCTAATAATAATAATAATAATAATCATAGCTCCTTTAGTCATAACTGACAATGGGAATGCTTCTCCTCTCTTCTGCTTGCCGTGAGAGCTTCTTTTCGCCTAATCTGAGGTGGCGGAGTAGAGAGCATCTCCACTTGGTGCGATCGGCAGCTTCATCCTCCCAGGTTGCTAGGTTTATATCCAGTGCCCTTATATCTCTCTTGTACACATCTTTAAATCTCAGCTGCGGTCGCGCAACTGTTTTTTTGCCATCTGCCAGTTGTCCGTCAAAGATATCTTTCGGGATGCGACCATCTTCCATGCGGCGGACATGGTCAAGCCAGAGTAGTCTGCGCTGTCTAAGCAGTGTATATATGCTTTGAAGGCCAACACGTGACAACACCTCGGCGTTTGTCACTTTGTCCTTCCACGAAATACGGAGGATGCGGCTTAGACACCGTGGATGGAAGGTATTGAACCTTTTTCTTGCTTAGCATAGGTTGTCTTTTATATGCTACTTCCTGTGTTGTGCCGATACCTATAGGATGAAGCTGGAGTGTCCTCTCCAGTGCGCGAGCTTGGGCACAATTATATGGAGATCAAGCTGTTGCCATGCAGCATGTTCCCCCTCTCCACGCAGCCGGTAGATCCAAAGGAACGGCAGTAACCGATACAGTTTGGTACCAGCTACGTGCTACGTCGCAGGAGTAGCCAGATAATGTTGAAGCAACATTAGACTGCCTTATGGATTCCGACTCCGGATTTATGGCACTGCCATAATTATTACATGCATTAGTAGTTTCTGCACAAATCCCAAACATAATTATTCTGTTCGGGGCATTAATTATAAAAATATCGCAGAATTTATGTTGTGCTAGCTTACATGGGATTTCCCAATAGAAGATTGTTTGTTGTAATTTCCAGTGTGTATCATGACAGACACCTACAATCTTCTTGTTTCTACTTAAATCTGTTATCCTATTTTATTAAGTATTCATACTTTGAGATCCTTTAACTTGCTTCAGTACATTTTTTATTATAACTTATATTTGTTACTATTTTCTTCTTGTTCCTATGTTAACGATCGTAATTTTTGTATGACTAATATTTAACTTACTGGCGTTTCTTTCGTCTCACTGTAATTTTATTTTTCACTCTGTCTTTGCTGTTATTATTATACATTTAAGTTTATTTATCCTTCTAATAGTGGTAGTTAGTCTAAATTTGATCTGGCTGAAGAATTTTGTGTATATTAATACGCTAGATCGTCGATAAGCCGAACTGATTGGAACCGGGAGTACTTCGTATTTCTGAATTGTCCGGATTTTTGAACGTATGAAAAATACTTTTCCAGGGACTAATAAAGAAAAACGTTAATAATAAAAACACAAAGTTGTACTAACAAATTTTTATTTAAAGGGAACAGAACAAATGAAACTTTCAGTTACAATTTCCCGTATACCTTAACATGAACCTAGTAAATCCAACATGAAGACATACAAAACACGATGAAATAAAGGAGAATTGTTTTATTAAAATGTATAAATCGGAAATAACAATAATCATGCTTTTTATTTTTTTTTGGCTGGCTCGTTCATATTACTGATGTTTCAAATTACTGACGTTCTTATTATGGACATTATACTGTATTCAACTGGCATAAGGACAACACGGCCATGTTTTGTGTCAACAATAACTGTGCCCGATTAAAAATGGTAAGGTTATGACAGTATTTTAAGTCATATTTAATTCTTCTGACTTGATGTTAATGTTATTTTACACAGAGAACTAAAAAAAAAATGTCTGACACCAGAGCAGCAATGTTAGTTATGAATGCACGTGCCAACCATGTGCAGAAACGAAAGCGACCCGATGACTTATCACAGTGATCTCAAAAATAAGCACGAAAACACTCACATTATTTACGATTGGTTTCAATGTCCTTTCTGCACACTAAGTTCTTAAAATGCCTAGACATTTTCTGCTTTAACATACAAGTAGTATAGTAGGGAGAAAACGCACCCCTTTTCAGGCGGCGGGGCGTGACTTTTATATAAGGAAATACTCGATCGATTTCAGGCGGCGGAGCTGACTTTTTATATAGCGATATATTTTAGCCGGGGTGACTTCCTCTGACGATCAGCTTGCGTCCTATATTAGTTCAAGTGTGTTGTTGTGTGTTGTTGTTTATAATATTTAGTTATACATATATTTACATATATTTCGACAATATATATATTACAATATATATTACAAAACAGGGGTTACAATATATAGTTATACATACAAACAGGTAGACGATATTTATGTTACAACAGGTAGACTATATTTATATGACATACAACATATATTACAACAGGTAGACAACATTTAGTTATACATACAACATATATTACAACAGTTATACATATATTTAAACATATATTACAACAGTTATACTATATATATAAAAGAAAAAACACTAGATACATTTTATATATTTATTGACAAAGTAAGCTGGTCTATGAGTGCTGTAGGGTGACGTCTAACCTCTCTACTACGGTTGTGCCGGCCATACGCCTAGGAGCTGACTAGTCAAAAACCTAATCGACGATACGTAGATGTAATTGGTCACGAGCTAAAACTTTAACGAGCCCAGTTCGTTTAACAAATATATCCGACAGGAGGATGGTCCGTATCTCGTCTGTATTCATTGTCTAAGTGGTGTAGTCTGTCAAAACGTAGCGCGATTTCGAGATCTCCAAGATCGAGTCTTGCTCGGCGTAGACGAGGACCTGTAATGGGTCGGGTGTGATCTCGGCGAATTTAAGTTCTATTGAGAGAGGTCCCAACTTGGCCATCTCAAACTGGTCACCGTCCAGTAGACTGGGGGTGAGGTCAAAGGCGTATAAGGCGTACCCATTCTTAAAATGTCTATATTCAAGGTCGTTGCCGGCGTCTTTGTGATTGGAAAGGGAGAGAACTGGGATAGGAATATGTAAGAATAATGTATGAGTAGTGGAACTTAGTTTTAGGTCAACATTGTGTCACGAGAAACCCGTGGGGGAAGTAAAGAGTTGAGATCACTCTTCAATGGTCGTCAGCTGAGAGCAGGTTAGAAATTAGACTAACCATACGACCATCTACCATGTTATGGACAGCTGAGGTGCCATGTTGCTTATGGTACTGCTGCAGTGTGCAGAGAAGAAGAGAAGAAGACTGATGCAAGATATTTCCATAACAAATAGTTTTTCATGTCGAGCTGTGTCCAGCAGATATCGCTAGCAGTTTTATTCTGGTATGTAAACACTCGTGTAATTAGCTGAGAGCAGATAAGACAAGGACAAGTGTTAAAGCAGAGGTCTAGTGTCGGACATATAGGGCAGGTAGTACAAAGAATAGTTTATAGCTACGAAGAAATTACCAGCACTGGTGGTGACCCAGACAATACTTCGAAGCAAATTTAATAGAGGGAGAACAGCCCATTAATCAGTAGTGATGTGTAGTAGTGATGGGTGGATAGAATAACAAAGTAGACAGCAGAGATCCTGAGCTAATCAAGAGATAATAACATTAGTTCCTGACCAGTGCAGTATGTGATGTAGGAGTGTCATCAATGAAGTCTCATATGTATATTTATTGATAATCAGGCTCGGAGGTAGCCAATTTGTGAATATGTTCCTTGACAACTAATAAAGAACTTTTGTTGTCAGCTCTGAGTCGTCAAGTCCTTCCAAGTATTATATTTGCCAGATAATTTGATCTCATTCAGTAGTCATTGGAACAAGGTAGACCACAAAGGTACGGCGCCTACAATTACAGCCAGCGAACATAAGACAGGGACATTACGGTCATCATTAGTACAAGAACGTACACACAGTAGTGTCAAGACGATAACTTAATAACAACAAAACCAAGAACATAGAGTGGTGATCAATTTATTCCTTTGTGGTGCCAGTGACCACTTGTGGGAAGATTACGTGTGTTACAAAACAGTGTACTTGTCAAAACGTAGGCGATTGAAAAAAAAAACAACGTCGAGATCAACGAAGCATGAATTCAAGTCAACGTTGAAGAAAACAAGACAGTTACGTGCCGAGACTTATGAAGAGCAGCCGAGCGTGACAAGGTCAACGAAGGGACTCAAGTCAACGGTGACGAAGATACATTTTCTTTACAACTTAATTCCACAGTCGGGTATGGGTCAAACATCATCACACCAGAGTGATCCTTCTATGAACAGTGTAACAAGTATCAACAACAGCTGCTCATAACACAGAAAACAACAGGGAAGAAAGAAAGAAACAAAAACAGTGTGCACACTTAAGTCAGCAGTCCAGAAAAGAAACATTCATCAGGAACCTACGTCCAGATACAGTGTAGTTAGTTAGTATAATTAGGTAGAATTATTTTTTGTATACAACTCTGAACCTATTCGTGTATTATAATTGCCTTCATATTTTTGGTATAGAGATTTGTGTGAATAACAATTGTTTTGTTTTAACATCAAGATAATTAACCACTAACATAAAGTTTTTTGATTTTCAGGGCTAAAAATGGAACAACAGACAGAAACGGTAATAGGCGTGTTACACCAGGTATCTGAGACATTGGGTAGGTTAGACAAAAACAGTAAACTTGCCAATGTCAATGGGAATGTTGATACGTTTTCAGGTAAAGCTACTGAATGTAAGACCTGGCTCTTACAAATAGAGAGATATTCGTTATCAGTTCAGGCCTCAGACAATGAAAAGAGATTGTTAGCTTTTCTTACCAGCACACATTTAGTAGCTGATTTCATTAGAAGAAGGTTAGACACAGTGCCAGAGGAATCATGGCAAGATTTCAAACAGGAATTGGCGAAGAGATATAGAGAATTACAAGATGTACACCTAGGATGGCAGAAACTTAGAAAGATAAAACAAAGCAAAGAGGAAACGATACAGATGTATACTGACAGAATGTTTAACATCATTGAAGATGTATTTCCAGCTGAAACAATAGACAGACAAGGAATAGATGACCAATTGATCGGTATCTTCGTAGACGGATTATATAGTGATGCCATCAAACTCCACTTAATAAGGAAAGATCATAAGACGTTAAAAGACACTATGGCTTCTGCCATTGCAGAAGAAAACATAAGGAAAAGGTTTGAGTTGAGAGTAGAACAAGCAAGGTTTGATGAAGAAGAACCTATGGAAATAGATAATGTTCGTCGAGGAAATGGTCATGGAAGGAGACAACAAACAGGTCGCCAATGGGTGCAAGATATGGAATGCTATAACTGTCATCAGCGGGGACACAGAGCTAGCGTGTGTACATGAAGACCACCACGCAGGTATCAAAGCAGTAGGGCTACACATATGGGTAGTTATTATGGTCCGTGACAGGTTATGTGTAGGGACAGGGATGACACTTGGTGTCAACCTCAATACACCCACACACAAGGGGCACACTCATGCACGCACCGCACGAGGGCTTTCGATACACCTCGTTACGGTAGATACAGTTGTCAGGGAAAAGGCAGACCTACTCACATGAGAGAGAGTGACAGGAATAGGGTGATAAATAGGTCACAGGAGAATAAGCAGGTACATATAGAAGGAGGACCAAGGAGAAGGAAACAGAATAGAGATATATCAACAGTGAACGAAACGTACCATACAGATCCGAGTTCGTGTTTGATAACAATATGTGACAGAAAAATCAGAAGTCTCTTGGATTCAGGCGCTAGTGTTAGCTTATTAAGATTTTGGTTATATAAACAGCTACGTCAGCCACCCAAATTGGAAAAAACACGCATGCAACTCACGTCAGTGTCAGGTGAGTGGTTAAAGGTGATGGGAATGTCAACGCTACGGTTTAACATTGGAACGAAGTCATTGATGCAAACCTTTGTTATAGTGAAAGGTATGTCACGGAATTGCATATTAGGCAGAGATTTTATGAAGAAATACAGCGTAAGATTGTACTTTGACATACAGAAGCTAAAGATTCAGGACGAGTACATTGACATGCAAGATGATATGAATATCGCATCAGTGATAAGATTACAGAAGCTGATTACGTTACGTCCGAATACGGTGAACATAGTCACAGGAAAAATTAAGAGGTCACCATATTATAAAATTGGACAGACGGTCAGAACAGTGGAATTCCAGGATGCAGACATAGCCTATGAACCGTGCATAAACATGACGGAGGGAATACTAGTGATAGGAAACAAGTCTCAATTTCCAGTTATGCTACTCAACACAGCAGCAAAGCATGTCACGATACCAAGAGGATTCATTGTGGGGAGAGTACAACACATGTCACACACTGAAGGCAGCAGACAAGGACAGGATAAATACAACGACAGGAAAGATAGACATAGTGGTATCCGAGATAGGAAAACATACACTAGGAGGGGTAGCCAACAGTTAAGACGGGATTATATGAATACCAGTAATTGTCTAGCGTGTAGAGAACTGGAACGCATGTGGAAGGAAAGAAGATGGAGCCATAGAAACAACAATCGCATAGAATATAGGGAAAGAGACACAAGATGGAGAAAGAATTGTCACAGACCGTACTACACATCCGATCGAGTACATAGGATAGAAATGGTTCAAGGAAGGGGACGACAACCTTACTTCGGAGATAGACATACCAATAGGAAGTTATATGAGACTGGAACCGGTCAACAAAGAGATGGAATGCGGGGACGGAATACACAACAGGATAACATGAAGGATAGGATGAAAGAAATTAAGTCACAGATACGGACAGACCCCAAAAACAAAAGAAGATTACAAGACTTTATCACGAAACATCATGATGAACTTGCGTTAAATGACATAGAACTAGGAAGAACTAATACAGTCCAGATGGAAATAGAAACAACGACGGACAAACCTATTAGCATGAAACCATATCGTACGCCGCTAAAGAATAGACAAGTAGTAGAACAAGCGATACAGGACATGTTACAGGCAGGAATAATCGAACGGTCCAGGTCAGAGTGGGCATCGCCGATAGTCATAGTTGAGAAGAAAGACGGAACCAACAGGTTTTGTTGCGACTACCGGGCATTAAATAAGATTACAAAAACGATATCGTATCAGATGCCTAGAATAGATGACATATTAGCAACACTGGGGAAGTCACGATGGTTCACAACCTTAGATGCGAGGTCAAGATTCTGGTGCATCCCAATGTCCCCAGACGCCAAAAGGAAGAGCACTTTTTGCACACATGTTGGCACGTTTGCATGGAACGTGATGCCTTTCGGACTAAAGGGAAGCTCGATGACATATATGGCGTTAATGAACGAAGTGCTTCAAGGGATGCAAGCATTCACCACAGCATACATTGATGATATACTGGTACATACGACGGGGTCAATGGAAGATCATCTATACCACGTAGAGAAAGCATTTAATAGATTACGACATCACAATGTTAAACTTAAGTTGAGCAAATGCAACTTCTTACAGCAAAAGATTAAATACTTAGGGTTTGTAATCAATAGGCAAGGCATTAGACCAGATGAAGAGAAATTGCGAGCCATCAGACAAATGCCAGCACCATCGAATGTCCGCCAAACGAGAGGATTCTTAGGAACATGCGGGTATTTTTGGAACCACATCGTAAATTTTTCACAAGCAGCGGAACCCTTGATAAGCCTCACAAGGAAATTTGCCAGGTTCAAATGGACACGAGACTGCCAAAGAGCTTTCGAGTACCTCAAGAACGCATTAACAGAAATTCCATATCTAGCACATCCAGACCCGAATAGGGAAATGATATTGTATACTGATGCGTCAGATACAGCGATAGGGGCATGCTTAGTACAACCAGCAAAGGAAGATTAGGAACCGGTTTTGAAGAACGTGAGAAACGAGAAACCTCTAGTATTTCTATCACATGCGCTGAGCAAAACGCAGCGGAAATAGCCTACCATAGAGAAAGAGGCGTTTGCCATCCACTATTCAGTACAGAAATTGGACTTTAACCTAAGGGGAATGCCATTTACGGTTAAAACAGACCATCAGCCACTAGTGACATGGTTAACTAAAGCGAAAGATCAGTCAAGGAAATTGCAAACGTGGGCGTTGAACTTACAAAGCTATAACATGAAAAGAGAATACATCAAAGGTACGCACAATACGTGCGCGAATCTATTGTCAAGAATACCGTACCAGAATGGGATGACAATAGAAGGGGATGATACGCCGGAGATAGATGATCGTTTCAAACAGATCAACATAATAAATTCAAATAGAATGGAGACACAGTCAATATCAGGAACGGATGAGGATCAGTCAGAAGAAGATCCACAACTGGGAGTTATCGACTTCAAGAAGGAGCAGGACAAAGATCCAGAGATTAGGCGGATGAAAAGGAAAATATGGAACGAAGATAAAGAGGCAAAGAACTTTAGGATAAACCCTCTGGACAATGTGACGGAATACATTAACCCGAAAGGAGATGGTTTGCCGAAGAAATATATTCCAAAACATCTTGTAAGGAAAGTACTCAAAGCTTATCATGACAATAACGGTCATATGGGGAGAGACAAGACGTTGGACGTCATTAAAAAGAGATATTATTGGCACATGATGAATAGTGATATAGTATCTTATGTGGATCAGTGCATCACATGTAAAACACGGAACTTGAAAGCATTGAAGTATCCCACACAAGAGATGGATACGCCAAATTATACGATGGAGAAGATCAGCATGGACATATCTGGACCTTATCCAACAACATTAATGGGGAATAAATACATACTACATATAATGGATATGCTATCAGGTTGGCCAGAATCTTTTCCACTCAGCGAAGCTACGGCTAACAACATATTGCAAATTATAACTTGGGAATTTATCCCTCGACACGGATGTCCTTTATCCATACTTACGGACAATGGCAAGGTGTTTACAGGAACAGAGTTCCAGAAATTTGTAGATCAGTGGAACATTAAACATATTAGAACTTCTGTTTATCGGCCCCAGGGAAATGGAAAGAACGAACGCCTCCATTCCACCTTACATAACATCATGGCGAAGGAAGTAGAAGGAAAACCGCAATATTGGGATCTGTATTTACCGCAGGCACTAGAAGTAGTCCGTATGAACACTAGTGAAACTACAAAAATGTTGCCGTTTTATATGATGTACGGCAGGGAACCAGTGATGCCAATGGACACTATACTGCAGCCAAGGAGGAAATATATAGGAGAGGACCCCATGGAAATACTAGTCCGGGAAAAGCACAGAGCACACACCTTAGCACAAAGGAACATCAAGAAAGATTTTGAAAGGAGGCAAAGGAATGCGAATAAAAATGCAGTTGTACAGGAATTCAAGCCGGGAGACATAGTGTTTTATAGGAAACACGTTAGAAGTGGAAAACTAGACCAGAACTGGATTCCGAATTGGCAGGTGTTACGACGCCTTTCAGAATCAACATATCAAATATGGAAACAAGATCAAAATAAAACCATCAAGGCGCATGTACAACATCTAAGGTTACAAACACAGAAACCTATAGACATACCACCGCAGGAACAGAACAAGAGGAAGACCCATTATGTAGTGGTACCAGAGGACACAGATGAGGCTAAATCAGAAGAAAGTTCTCCAGAAGAGTCATACACACCAAGAGCAGGTGGAAGTCGTATAGTCACTAGAGCGGAGATACATACACAACCTAAAAACCCAAACCAAAGATCTGGAATTTTTAACGATTCACAAAACAAACAGGAGAGAGGAAGAGAGAAAGATGGGGAAGACAAACAGGATACAGAGAGGAATAGACAGAGAAACCAGACAGAGGTGGAAATAGAGGAAGAAGAGGAAGATGTACAGCGTGATCAGGCGAGAACGTCGGAGAGAGGAAAAGGTGACAGAACTATACCAGAAGAATTAAGGAGGTTAAGAAATGTAAGAGATAACTCAGAGAGCGAAGAGGACATTCCGCTCATGGAATATGTACAGAGATTGCAAGAGAGAGAAAATAGATTAGCAGAGCAAGAGAAACAATTACGTCAGATGCAGGAAGCGGAGAGGCAACAAGAAAGTCAGCAGGAAGAAGAGGAGATGGAAGAAAATGCACAAACAGACGATCAGGAGGACAGGGCGAAAGACATTAGACGTGAAAAGAAGAGATATTATACGTCATCCGATGATTCGTCAGAATACAATATGCCACTCGCGAAGATAAGAAATACAGCACAAATGCAGGTACGCCCGAAGTGGAGAGGCAGACACAGGGAAATACAAGAGTGTGATAGACCGACAAGAGGAAAGGGGCGGAAAACGATTAACGAGGTAGAAAATAGGAGCAGACGGAGAAGGACTCCCTAAGAAGTATCGATGTCAAGTGACTCTGACAGTATGTTGTCTGAGGAGAGTGACAAGTGTCACAGACATAGCAAACGGAGATCCCATAGAAGAGAGATAGAGGAAGGGAGTACACAAAAGACGAAGAGATGTTGGTCGTCTTCAGACAATTCATCAGATTATAGAAGGCGCCTCGAAAAGTTGAGACAGGTAGAACAGGTAGATGTGAGATCTAGCAAAAAGAATAAGGCAGGAAATATCATTAGAAGAGAGAAAGAGGATATAAAGGCGTTTTGCGAATATGTGGATAGAAAATATGAAGAGTTGAAAAACGAAGAGAGAAGAAATACGGATCGAGGGGAATTCCGATCCAAGAGCCGAGATAGGCTGAGAAATAGAAGCAGAGAGGAAGAGATTAGGAGAAATACGGATCGAAGGGAGTACCGATCCAAGAGCCGGGAGGCTAGAAAGGAGGAGGTAGGAAGTAGTAGCAGAAGAGAAATAAGAAAATCAAGAATTCCAGTGAAAAACGGCAACGAAAGGTATGGAAGCAAAGACGCATCAATTAGTAGCAGTGTCAGAGCATCTAGAATACCACGGAGTGCAATAATGATGCAGCGAGAGGGTTATATAAGTAGAGGTCGAGGTAACGAAAGAGAACCTGAGGGAAACTCAGGGAAAATGAGAGATGAGACATTAGAAGAGAAACCGAAGCAAATGGTTGAAGAAGTAAGGAGTAGAGAGGTTGAGAGAAATTCTGGAGATACGAGAGATGGAGAGGTAGAGAGGAAGCAAAAGGTTAACGAAGTTAGAGGAGTGGAGGAGACTTAAGATATGGATAAGCTGATAACGTTAGAGGCGCTCAAGAGCAAAGAGGTCGTAGCTATGAAGGTTTTGGAGATGATGAGTAGATGAAATAGATAGTTAGGGGTAGGCTATGTGCTGAGAGGCATAGCATTAGATACATAAACAAAGTGGCGGCGGTTGCTGGTTTTAAAGAGACAAGTATGATTGGTCTATACCGCATATATGAGGTAAACTGAGTACACCTGACCAATAGGGCACTGCAGTATAGAAGGAGATGAGTAATGGGTTAGATAAGGAGGAAATTATGTGAAAAGCCATGGTGACGACGGAAGGAATAATGGAGATGGGGGTTTCGAGAAGTTGTAGAGTAGGAAGACACGAATACGGAGTAAAATGGAGATCGAGATTTTGGAGAAGACGGTAGTGATGGTGAGAAATATTTGGAGATGAATAGAGAGTTATGATTGAGAAATTGGGGAGTACAGTTCCAATGAGGGAACAAGAGGTAGAGGAGATAAATGGGAGAAGGAGAGAAGTAGAAAATTGCAGCGGGAGTCTAGTTGTGGGGAAACTAGATGCAATCAGTTTACACTGAACATATTAAGAAACTGAGTAGATCTCAATGATAGACTACTGCATTAGACAGAGAATAATTAAGACTCGAGTGTAGAGAGGTCAGAGTAGAGGCCTTGGGAGATTGCCGATAATAGTAGAGATAGAAAAGACATGGGTAATGTCAGAAGAGATGAGGGGAAGGAAAATGGTGAAGATAAACCATGAGGAAAATGGCGAGTATGGGAGAATTGAGAAGCTTGGAGTATAGGAGTAATTAAGAAGCCAGGGTGACGGTGGCAAAAGGTTGGAGATCGGAGAAGTCATAGGGGGATGACAGACAAGAGTATTTAGGGATACTGTTCCAGATGGAACGAATATAGTGGATAAGGGAGGATGAGATGGCAGAGATAATGAGGTTTGCGAAACCATAGAGAAATAACAGAGAGATAATGGAGAGTACACATAAGTATGTTGAGAGAAGCCATGTGTAAATGGCAGAGATATAGAGAAAGGTTCTACAAGAAACCAAAATGTAACGAACATATAACGGAGGAATTATAAGTGACATGAATCAACATATCAATGTGAATGTGAGTTCGGGACTGAACAAATATAGTAAGAGAAGGTTTACGAAAAAGGGCAGAATGTTATGAGGAACAAAAGAGTAGGGAAGAAAGAGAGTGAAATACACGAATACGGAAAGCAGGACAGATGAGTGCACAGGCACGTGAAGATAAAGAAATAGAAAGAAGATTAAAGAGTTAGGAATAGATAGACGATACGGAAACGCAAGTAGTTCGTATTAGGGGACCACATAAGGTATTTTTAGGTCCAAAAGATAGGTGGAAGTTTAGCCAGGGGGGATAGCAAGAATAAAGAATCAGTGACACCATGATGTTTAAATGGGTCACAAACGATTGTATATATTATAAATTGAGTTTAATAGGCAGTTACAGTATATTGTGTGAAAACGTGTTAACTACAGAAAAAGTAAATAAGAAAGTGAGTACGGGTAGGATGATGCTCGGTAGGTCATGATGGAATGACTTACAATGGTAGACAAAAAGATTTGAATATGACAGCTAATGTAAAAAATGTTGAGCTCAGAAACAAAGTAGGGAATGGTGAGGTTCAGAGTGAAAATGAAATGTGAAAGATATAATAAATTGTGGATGAAAGAAGTGTACAAGGTAAAAATAGGTCACAGTTAGTAGTGATTACAGATTGTTTTGTGGTCAGCATCATATGATTACAATATGGTGAGGTAGTAGGAAGATGATGAGGAACACATAATGGATTACTCCATGTGAGTAGAATGATGATATATATTTGATTTAAGTGTTTATGTATAGTAGTACTGGTCAAGGAAGTAGACATATTAAGTTTTAGGGTAAAGGTAGGTGTAGTAATTAAGGGGAGAGAAAAATTTGTCCTCAGGGACAAATCTTTTTTTAGGATAGGGAAGGTAATGTGATAGGAAAGGGAGAAAACTGGGATAGGAATATGTAAGAATAATTTATGAGTAGTGGGACTTAGTTTTAGGTCAACATTGTGTCACGAGAAACCCGTGGGGAAGTAAAGAGTTGAGATCACTCTTCAATGGTCGTCAGCTGAGAGCAGGTTAGAAATTAGACTAACCGTACGACCATCTACCATGTTATGGACAGCTGAGGTGCCATGTTGCTTATGGTGCTGCTGCAGTGTGCAGAGAAGAAGAGAAGAAGACTGATGCAAGATATTTCCATAACAAATAGTTTTTCATGTCGAGCTGTGTACAGCAGATATCGCTAGAAGTTTTATTCTGGTATGTAAACACTCGTGTAATTAGCTGAGAGCAGATAAGACAAGGACAAGTGTTAAAGCAGTGGTCCAGTGTCGGACATATAGGGCAGGTAGTACAAAGAATAGTTTATAGCTACGAAGAAATTACCAGCACTGGTGGTGACCCAGACAATACTTCGAAGCAAATTTAATAGATGGAGAACAGCCCATTAATCAGTAGTGATGTGTAGTAGTGATGGGTGGATAGAATAACAAAGTAGACAGCAGAGATCCTGAGCTAATCAAGAGATAATAACATTAGTTCCTGACCAGTGCAGTATGTGATGTAAGAGTGTCATCAATGAAGTCTCATATGTATATTTATTGATAATCAGGCTCGGAGGTAGCCAATTTGTGAATATGTTCCTTGACAACTGAATCTGGGTTAGAAGTGGGGTTGAAACTATCACATCTTTGCCAATCAGTCCCATGGCTAGGTTCGTCCCGAAGAAAGCTCTCACGTACTGGTTGTGCTCATAATCCATCGACAAAGGCTTGCCACTAACTGTTCTGCCATCCGCGCTGACATTTAAATATATCAGACCAAAAGTAGCGAAATTGAAAGGATTAACAGTATACGACCTGTTAAAAGCGGTCGAAGTGACTAGGCTAATCACTAGGCGGGTCGGGGTTTGACTGAGAAATAGATTATCCTGCATGTGCGATAGCATGTCTCTAGGAATAGAGAAAGTTTTTAACACAACTCGTTTCAAGGGGTACTTGGCATTACCTCGCAACAAGGCTTTCTCGTGGGCTAGAGAGACGGCTGGGTTTAATTTGGCTTTCCGTACAACCAGGGCCGCATAAGTTATAATAGATTTATAACCACCGGGTGGTCGTGTCCCAGCACGTTAAACGCATCTTTAGACGGCGTGAGTTTTACTTTAACTGTCACACCGTTTAACATGTAGCGATCTTGGGCGAAGATATCTGAATGTAACCGACCCATCATATCAATGTCCGGAGAACCTGCCGCTATATGTCGACGCAGCCTTAGTCCGTTGTTATTATCACCACTTATTTCCGCAATAAAGTTTGGGGTGTCTTTGTGAAACAGAGCCGCTGTCATATGGCCTCGCTTGGCTTCCTCCCCGTAATTCAACGTGGCTTCCAGGTAAGCTCTATAAGGATAGGTGTTCTCGCTGGGTGTAATCAGCGTGTCGTTCAGGGAAAAGTCGACTTGGGAGAATAAACTGTGCATGTAATAGTTGACCGGGGCCACCTCTGCATCAGTGGGTAATTTGTCACCATTAGCTAACGTGATTTTGGCGCGCACGTGCAGAAAAGTATTAAACAAATCTAGATATTCTTCCCCGTTTCCCGATATTACAAATTCCACCGGGGCTCCGGGTGCTAAGGCAGCCAACGGATGTATCTCCACAAATTGACCCTCTTCTACGGCTGTCTGCGTTGGTGGCACGCTAAACAAATCCAGACCACTGTGAAGACATTCGCACGAGCTGGGGTGAATAAGCGCCATCATTCAAATATATCAGAGTACCGTCGCTTGTTCTGGTGGGAATGAGAAGGACGAGTTCGGTTACTTCGTTTTATTCTTTTCGGCTCACCAGGTGGGGCAGCTCTCGTTTTTCTTTTTCTTCTAAGACCGCTACCTGATTGGTTAGTGGTGAGGTGGTCAACTGCTCCCTGTAATAAACGCTGACCCGATTCTTTGGCTCGCTCACGAAATGACTCGCCAATATTTCTGCCGGCTAACGCGTCGCTTGCGACCTGTAGACCGGTGCCAACCCCCTCTCTGAGTAAAGCTTTGCCTCCAGTTTTTAACCACGGGAGAACCATTCGCCGAGCCCGCTGAAAAAACTACCCAAGCCATGTCCTCTTTGACTTCTGCCTCCGATAAACACTGGCATCCCGTGGCCAGCTTGGTTGCAGTAAAACTCCTCATACATTTTGGGGTTTCGTCGTATTGGTACGTGTCTGACCATTCTTCTATTCAAAATCAAACCGTCTGTGAGTTCGGAAGTGGAGTGTCAACACCGAAGCTTCGCTAGTGAATGGGATAGTCTTACCCTGGTCAGTAGTTAAAAGGATTTCCACGGCGTCAAACGAAAAACGGCTCAGGGGTACGTAGTGTGGTTTGTCGTAAATCCTAAAAACCGAAGCGTTAATCCTGTCCAAAATAGGGACAATCCGTAACAAAGGGACAGAGGCATCCCCAACCGGTCTCGCCGCTACGAGGTCGCAGTACACGTATACATTTTTCATGTCGCTATCCATTTGTACTTCAGTCTCTCCTCGTAGTATTGGGTCGGTGTCTGTGGCGATCGAGGCGGGTAAGCCTAACATGTGTTTCAACGTCTTGCTAATTCTAACTTCAGCCCCCGGTTCATACACATTCAAGGTGGCTTTATTATTGTTAAAATGGATTCCAACTCGGGCTTTTTCATTCACATCCGTGTCTAAAAGCAAACGATTCAACTCATCGATCAGCGTGTCGGGTGACGTGTATAGACCGGCGGGCAACGTGAGTAGTATAGACTCATCGTCTTTGTTGGGAAAGTAATGTATCCATACTTCATCCTCTAGCATGTTATAATAACTTTTGGGAAATTGAATCTCAACCAAACCAACCTCGTAACGCGAAGTCAAGTCTATAGTCTGTGGCAATTTGACGAAAAAGTGACCGGCGTTATTGTTCGGGTATATTTTCATCGAGGCATTGCTGGGTAAAGTCACGTAAAAACTCATCCTATCTTATAATTAGGTAACATATAACCCAGACAACTGCTCATTAAGGCGATCCAACACTTGCCATCCGGTCTCTCGGCGTTGCTCCGACTCAGATTGAATAACGAGACCCCGATGACGACATATATAACAATCATCTGACAGATGAAAACGATCTCTAGCCGCGGGACTAGTTTCCCAAAAAAGGCCAGAACGAGGTTCTCGTAGCCTTGGGAGGGGGGGGGGGGAACGCAAAACTGGGGTGCTCACTTCTTCTATCTCCATCAGTCTCGATATCTCGCTAGTTGTTTGGTGGATATCCAGCTGTTGAGTGACACGTCATCCGACACGCTGATCGATGAGTTGAATCGTTTGCTTTTAGACACGGATGTGAATGAAAAAGCCCGAGTTAGAATCCATTTTAACAATAATAAAGCCACCTTGAATCTGTATGAACCAGGGGCTGAAGTTAGAATTAGCGAGACGTTGAAACACATGTTAGGCTTACCGCCTCGATCGCCACAGACACCGACCCAATACTACAAGGAGAGACTGAAGTACAAATGGATAGCGACATGAAAAATGTATACGTGTACTGCGACCTCGTAGCGGCGAGACCGATTAAGGTTGCCTCTGTCCCTTTGTTACGGATTGTCCCTATTTTGGACAGGACTACCGCTTCGGTTTTTAGGATTTACGACAAACCACACTACGTACCCCTGAGCCGTTTTTCGTTTGACACCGTGGAAATCCTTTTAACTACTGACCAGGGTAAGACTATCCCATTCACTAGCGAAGCTTCGGTGTTGACACTCCACTTCCGAACTCACAGACGGTTTGATTTTGAATAGAAGAATGATCAGACACGTACCAATACGACGAAACCCCAAAATGTATGAGGAGTTTTACTGCAACCAAGCTGGCCACGGGATGCCAGTGTTTATCGGAGGCAGAAGTCAAAGAGGACATGGCTTGGGTAGTTTTTTCAGCGGGCTCGGCGCATGGTTCTCCCGTGGTTAAAAACTGGAGGCAAAGCTTTACTCAGAGAGGGGGTTGGCACCGGTCTACAGGTCGCGAGCGACGCGTTAGCCGGCAGAAATATTGACGAGTCATTTCGTGAGCGAGCCAAAGAATCGGGTCAGCGTTTATTACAGGGAGCAGTTGACCACCTCACCACTAACCAATCAGGTAGCGGTCTTAGAAGAAAAAGAAAAACGAGAGCTGCCCCACCTGGTGAGCCGAAAAGAATAAAACGAAGTAACCGAACTCGTCCTTCTCATTCCCACCAGAACAAGCGACGGTACTCTGATATATTTGAATGATGGCGCTTATTCACCCCAGCTCGTGCGAATGTCTTCACAGTGGTCTGGATGTGTTTAGCGTGCCACCAACGCAGACAGCCGTAGAAGAGGGTCAATTTGTGGAGATACATCCGTTGGCTGCCTTAGCACCCGGAGCCCCGGTGGAATTTGTAATATCGGGAAACGGGGAAGAATATCTAGATTTGTTTAATACTTTTCTGCACGTGCGCGCCAAAATCACGTTAGCTAATGGTGACAAATTACCCACTGATGCAGAGGTGGCCCCGGTCAACTATTACATGCACAGTTTATTCTCCCAAGTCGACTTTTCCCTGAACGACACGCTGATTACACCCAGCGAGAACACCTATCCTTATAGAGCTTACCTGGAAGCCACGTTGAACTACGGGGAGGAAGCCAAGCGAGGCCATATGACAGCGGCTCTGTTTTACAAAGACACCCCGAATTTTATTGCGGAAACAAGTGGTGATAATAACAACGGACTAAGGCTGCGTCGACATATAGCGGCAGGTTCTCGGGACTGTGGTAAGTTGGGATTATAAAAATAGTTATAGGTGACTTAGTGTACTGACTGAGATCAGCTGTGAAGGTATCTGTGTCTAATAAGTGTGGTGTGTTACAGATGACCTTACTTTGCTACTACATTTAGACCTCAATCAGACTTATTCTGGAATATTGTGATGACTACGTTGAATGTCTAGGGTTATGATAGTGATGAAGTGTAAGTTCACAACAACCAACAGACAGATAAACACTTTAATTAAGCTCCACAACACTTTACAACACTATGACAGGCACATACATATAACACTCTAGAAGACTAGCTTAAGTAAGTCAAGTGTTAACTTTTAAATTATGTATTAGTTTCTTTCAATAATAGATATCCTGATCCAACTACAGAGTGAATCAGGAATCACAATCAAATGTATACACAATGTTTATGTACAAAATTTATACAAAGGATCTTTGTCCTGACATATAATATTATTACAATATGTGTGTAGTGTTGTGATGTAGTATTATGAGGTAATACTGGCTTTTGAAGCTAGGTTGTTGTTTGTCATCACGACTTCATGTGTTTGTTACTGGTGGAAATAATATTGAAGGGATCACAGTTTCTTTTTATTTGTAAAACAATAACTGTCCCTCTTGATTTAGTATTACAGTCAATTTTAGGGTGGGTTATACAAGGGTGAGCTGCTCTGGCTGACAAAGTCTTAACTCATATGTCGGCGGCAGGAAAACTGTCTCCTCTGCTCGCTTGCTTCTCAGTTATCTAGAAATACACCACTGGTCGATATCTTAGACAAGGAGTCTGCTGCCAGCCCTCTGGATCCAGCAAAACTCAGACCAGGTGCTGCTCTAATACTTCAGTACCACGGTCCCTGAAATAAGAAGATTGTACCTCCTTCTTCAGAACTAATATATAATATATTTCCACACTGAAGTACAGGACATTACAAACACAGAGTTCAGCGCTGTAGGCCAACTGCTAGCTTCTCATGTGACAATATACACCAGTATTCCTCTCCCTAATGGTTAAAACGCCTCTGCAATTCCAGCGTTAATTCCTTCTATACAATAGGATAGGTGTCATGTTACTAATTGGCAATCCCATATATGCCTATGCAGTTATAGTCCTCTCTGACAAGCTTTTACATGGTGGAGCAATATCTAGGCTTTGCCTTCTGTTTGCTACTGAACCACACAAATACAGACACAATTTATCATTTCATATTCAATTTTCATATTATATATATATATATATATATATATATATATATATATATATATATATATATATATATATATATATATATATATATAGATATATATATATATACATATATATGTATATATATATATATATATATATATATATATATATATATATATATATATATATATGTATATATGTATATATGTATATATGTATGTATGTATGTATGTATGTATGTATGTATGTATGTATGTATGTATGTATGTATGTATGTATGTATGTATGTATGTATGTATGTATGTATGTATGTATGTATGTATGTATGTATGTATGTATGTATGTATGTATGTATGTATGTATGTATGTATGTATGTATGTATGTATGTATGTATGTATGTATGTATGTATGTATGTATGTATGTATGTATGTATGTATGTATGTATGTATGTATGTATGTACGTACGTACGTACGTACGTACGTACGTACGTACGTACGTACGTACGTACGTACGTACGTACGTAGGTAGGTAGGTAGGTAGGTAGGTAGGTAGGTAGGTAGGTAGGTATATATATATATATATATGTATGTATGTATGTATGTATGTATGTACAAGTCCTAAGGCACAAGAATATATAAGTTTAATGGGGCTAAGTGGCTTCGTTCAAAATATGTATTATTCTAGGACAGTCGTGTATTTGCTTCTACCACCCGTTCACTTCTATACCAAGGGATGTCTTCTGTACTGTCAGACTAATGTCAGGAGCTTAGACATAAATCAGTAGAATGTCAGGTTTCCCAATAAGAGCTTAAACCTGTTTTCAAAACCTAACCTCGTATCGTTAGTGTTTGTTATCACTGTTTATTTGAAAAAATCAGGTCTTCATGCCTTTCGCGTGGGATTGGCGTTCCTCCGTGCATCTCTCTCTCTCTCTTCTAAGCCCGTCTGTCTTTTAGGTTAACGTAGTGTGTATAATGACATTAATGCTAGTATTTGTATCTAGGTCATTAAGCAGTGTGCCTATCAAGGTCGTCTAAGAAATACAGTACCAGTTTCATTTTTAGAAACGCGTGTATGATGCTGTAGGCTTTTACTATCGTACGTGGAAGCGTTACAGTTATGCAGACGAAGTAGAAAAAGAGGATCTCTGGTTCAGCCATTATGGCGCTCTACAACGCAGGTGTGCGCTATTGGGAAAGCACTGGTCTTTTACCATTCTTCTTTCTTTCTATTGAATTACTTCGTTGGGCTTTACATTTATTTTCTAATTTATATATGTGGATTAGAATTTTTCACCACAGGGACATTGATATGATGGGTCGGTTACATTCAGATATTTTCGCCCAAGATCGCTACATGTTAAACGGTGAGACAGTTAAAGTAAAACTCACGCCGTCTAAAGATGCGTTTAACGTGCTGGGACACGACCACGCCATAGGTTATAAATCTATTATAACTTATGCGGCCCTGGTTGTACGGAAAGCCAAATTAAACCCAGCCGTCTCTCTAGCCCACGAGAAAGCCTAGTTGCGAGGTAATGCCAAGTACCCCTTGAAACGAGTTGTGTTAAAAACTTTCTCTATTCCTAGAGGCATGCTATCGCACATGCAAGATAATCTATTTCTCAGTCAAACCCCGACCCGCCTAGTGATTGGCCTAGTCACTTCGACCGCTTTTAACGGGTCGTATACGGTTAATCCGTTCAATTTCGCTACTTTTGGTCTGATATATTTAAATGTCAGCGCGGATGGCAGAACAGTTAGTGGCAAGCCTTTACCGATGGATTATGAGCACAACCAGTACGTGAGAGCCTTCTTCGGGACGAATCTAGCCATGGGACTGGTTGGCAAAGACGCCGGCAACGACCTTGAATATAGACATTTTAAGAATGGGTACGCCTTATACGCCTTTGACCTCACCCCCAGTCTACTGGACGGTGATCAGTTTGAGATGGCCAAGTCGGGACCTCTCTCAATAGAACTTAAATTCGCCGAGATCACACCCGAACCATTACAGGTCCTCGTCTACGCCGAGCAAGACTCGATCTTGGAGATCTCGAAATCGCGCCAAATTTTGACAGACTACACCACTTAGACGATGAATACAGACGAGATACGGACCATGCACCTGTCGGATATATTTGTTAAACAAACTGGGCTCGTTAAAGTTTTAGCTCGTGACCAATTACCTCTACGTATTGATCCGAGCCAGACGGCTGCTTTCGTCATCATTACTGGCCCTAGCTATCGACCCGGTGACCACTGGGTCGCTCTATATTATAATGGACTTGGCACTTTTGAATATTTTGATTCTTTCGGACTACCGCCTAGACACCCGGACCTGATTAATTTTATAGCGAGAAACTCTAACCGACCTTTTAACTACAATGCTAGACATTTACAAGATGTAGTTACCAATGTTTGTGGCCTCTACGCCATTTATTTCGTCTTGGTCAAAGCTCGCGGTGGTACTATGCAACGCGTCCTACTACCCTTTTTGGGTAGACAACACGCAAACGATCGATTAGGTTTTTGACTAGTCAGGCCCTGGCTAGCACGCGACAAGTCTGGACACGTTTTTCCTTCATAGACACTTACCCCTCACATGACTACACGAAAAGAAGTGACAAACTCACCAAGTAATCCGAACCGACTGTGCTCGGACTCTGAGAGCTCTTAGGCGTATGACCGGCACGACCGTAGTAGTGAGGTTAGACATCACCCTACCGCACTCATAGACCAGCTAACTTTGTCAATAAATATATAAAATGTATCTAGTGTTTTTTCTTTTATATATATAGTATAACTGTTGTAATATATGTCTAAATATATGTATAACTGTTGTAATATATGTTGCATGTATAACTAAATGTTGTCTAACTGTTGTAATATATGTTGTATGTCATATAAATATAGTCTACCTGTTGTAACATAAATATCGTCTACCTGTTTGTATGTATAACTATATATTGTAACCCCTGTTTTGTAATATATATTGTAATATATATATTGTCGAAATATATGTAAATATATGTATAACTAAATATTATAAACAACAACACACAACAACACACTTAAACTAATATAGGACGCAAGCTGATCGTCAGAGGAAGTCACCCCGGCTAAAATATATCGCTATATAAAAAGTCAGCTCCGCCGCCTGAAATCGATCGAGTATTTCCTTATATAAAAGTCACGCCCCGCCGCCTGAAAAGGGGTGCGTTTCCTCCCTACTATACTACTCATATACAGTATATATCGTTCACGGAATCATTAGGTACAATGTACTATCATTGGAGTAGCTTCCACAACTACTCTTGAAGCAACGCTTCCTTATAGTTTCTAAAAAAATATATGTATGTATATAAACTGATTTTGCAAGCTAGTTTTTATGTTTTTTTTTTACTAATATTGCTGACCGTTGAGTGCTATTAGTGTTGTTATTCAAAGTGGTTTAACTGTTGCTGTTCTACCATGTTTAAAGACAAACTACTTTCGCGAAACTCACTCCTAGCTGTGATATGACACTACAGACAATGAAATCGTTTTAATTTACTGTATCTGTAGCAACAGGCTTTTAAGCGTATAGTTGTCAGTAGCAGATACTGATAGATCAGAAGAGAATTCTATCTGGAAAAAGAATATAGCCCCAGTGACAGAGACGAGCACTGGTATCACAGGAAAGTCACAGCTGTGAAGGTCTCTCCTCAAGATGATATTCAGATTAGAGTTAGAGCCTAAGATGCCACCTTTGCTAGTAACTAACCTATGATAATCAACAATTCAGTAAAACTCAAAATGCAACAATATAAAATTGATAAGTCAGAGAAATACAATTACTGAATTATTTATTATATACATCTATCTTTTGTTTTCTTCTTGTGCAAATTATGAATGATGAAAATGATGAAATTGAATGAATAAATGGTTAATTACACAATTACTCAATAGTGAGTTTCAATCATTAACTTAGACAAAAAGTCCTTTTCTGGAATCTTGAAATTATAACAGAATGTTCATCCAACTTTTCCTTCTAACTAAATCATCTCTTGTCTTGTTGAAATCATATCTTAGAACAGTTTGTTCATCATGACACAAATAGTATTTTGCTATGACCACTCTCAATGGGTGATTGAACGTTTCACATAGATACATATTGTAGCCGTACAAGCGGATGTGCAATAATTGAGAGAGGGTTGTATTATCGTATAGTTCGTTTCATTACCCGACAGTAGGCAGTCAGTTAGATCATGTAGAGTTAAATTTACCACTTAATGATTTCCACAGTGCTGACGAACATATAGGATGATGATGATGTTACTTTCAGATGTTTAGACCTCACGCTAACATCAGCTGAACCAAATCAAGCTTTATTTACATAAAAAGTCAATTCACTCCAACACTGGGTGGCCGACCTTCACTTGGTGGCACCTTTCTACAATAATGGCTGCTGTACATAATGATACTGGCATTTTCCTTTCTCTCATTTATATCGTCTGTCGCTACTTCTTGCTTTACAGTTGTTATGTCAGTGGTTAGAATATATGACTACTTGCGAAGTCACGGTTGTCTATCGACTGCTTGATCTTTACAATGTTGCTATTATTCGTTGTTCTAACTATGATCTCATTCGTGTCCGACATAACATTCTATAATTTTTTCTTTCTCTGTTAGAGTAGCTTGGGGTATCTATATTAGACTGGTCTAATACCAGTGCTGACAGTTTATACCAAGTCTCTTTCTCCTATAATTCTCTACAGTCTCTTATCTTCTGTGCTGAATAAAAGTTCACCTTATTCTACACGATTGTATATTTACTTGCTAGTTTTGACATACCTGTAAATTCTTGCCTTGGGCTGATCATCAAAATACTTGACAGGCAACACTGCCTTCCTTGCTCCATGAATAAACAAACACCATAGCAGAAACCTGCACCTACATTTATCAAAGTGGCTAAATGGAACGGCTTGATGGCTGGGCAACATAGTTTTCTGCACAACACAGAAGCCAACCACCTCCAGTGGCTTATTCGCCCTAGTGCACCATCCAAGCTAGCGTTCACCACTACACAAAAGTTTAATACAGCGATAACTTTTTTTTTCTCGCATGAGGTTGCATTTTTCCTCGCATGAGGTTGCACTGACACACACCCGACCCCGGCCCTGGTCAAGACACATGATCCTAGCCAAGGCCGGATAATAGCCGCATGTCCCAACACAAAAAGACCCAGTGACACATGTGTCACTGTAGTGATCCTCTGTGTTTCCACACAAAGGACCTAATGACACATGAATGTCAATGTAGTGGTCCCTTGTGTTAAGGACGAGTCGGTTATATTAGGGCGCATGTCCAAATATAAAAGACTCTTAGGAATTAGTTCGCTGGGCCTATCTTTCTTCGCTACTTCGCGCTCAAAATCAGACTGACTTAATCTTTTTCCCGATTTAACATTCTCCCCCTTCTCTGCTAAAATGTGTTCACCTTCGCAAAACTTTCTCGTGCGTGTATATTTTGATCACTCACCAAAACCTTTCAAGGGACGTAATTTAAAGTCGTCTCCCTTTGCTGATTAAGCTCAAAACCCATAAACTCCTCTTTAACCTTATTACTAAAGCATCACTATGCAAATCAGTTACACCATAATTGAGAACTCACATGAAATAGTAAACCAAAATACCAAGCTAAATCTCCCAAAACGGGATTTACGGAGTTACCTCCCTTCCCTCAAAACACTCTCCTGCTCATTTTACTTCCCCCTTAACAAAGTCATATAGTCTATAACAACTCTATTTAACTTTCTTAAACCATTATTTGTACTCTCTTTCATTCTTAAAGTCCCAGTCTACCGGTCACAATATCATTAAGTTCCGTGAATGCCTTTTAGTAATAATTCACAGCAGTATTAGTTGCAGGTCTTGTACCAAGCCATCAAGCACAGATGGGGCATAGCACTCGAATATAGATAACAATGTATGATGCTCCTGAGTGTCACAGTTGGACTGATAATTTGTATTTTCTAATCCGTCCCATTTTTATTACTCTTTTTTTTTTTTCCTGTTTTAATCGGCTATATGCATTTTCGCCTTCTCTTCATTCTGATTTGTGCTACATTCGCCCTATTATTCTCCTCTCAGACCCCACCCCGCGGCGTGTCTAGTTTTTGATCTCGCTGCTGGCCCTCATTATAAATGCATCGCTCGGACTGTAGTGAACCAGCGATCAGCCGTCTACGATAATATTGCATAAGATGCACTTGGTTGTTTGTCAGACTAGGGGAACGCTCGTGGCTCGTAACAGTGTTTTTGACCACTGGCCGAGTAAATGATTTCTTTGAGGGGCGTGTGCCGCTGTCTTACTAAGGTTGTTAGTGAGCGGTGCAGAGAGTTAACCCTTTGATATCTAGGTGTCCTCGTTTTGTTCAGGGGAGACAAACCCGCGCTCGTTCTGAGCCTTTGAGCCAGCCGTAGATTGCCGACGTTGTTAACGGGAGCGATATGTTATGTCTTATACGTATTAAAGGAAACTTCTCGCGTCTGCTGTCTTCTGATGTAGTCTCTAGAATAATGTTATGTTACTCATGATTACGCTTTTAGCGAACACCTGCATAAACAAGCTATTGCATGTGGCTTGGGTCAGCGTCTCTTTTTACACTATAAATCTAGATAGTTTTACTCAGTTAAGCACTCTCGTGAATTTTACCTGCCCCCTTGTGATCCAAATGAGACACATACGACTGTGGGCAAAAGTCTTGACTTGTGTCGGAAAAATTCTTGGCATCGCGGGGTATGTTACATTTTGTAACATAATACATGTTTAGTTTAATATAACTGATAGCAGTGTGACTTGAATTTTTTTTCAGTAACTTCTCCTAAGTAAACGTAATTCAGTGCTAATGTAGCGTCGTTTACCGCCTTAGTTAACAGACACTTAATCGGCGAAGTACCCCATAGTTTGTTCAGTGCTTACAATGGGTTAAATGGTAGGCCTATGCTGACCTTAACGTTGGGGGAACTTCAGTGAGTAATTTATTCACATAAACCTGAATAGTGATGTGCATTCACTATTACGACTGAATCTTTAGGAGGTAGCTATTCTTTAATTTGGGAGAGAAACTTCTTGTGGTTGGATGTGGAATTATGATATGCCTATTGTGTAGTTAGACACTGGTTTATAGAAAGTTAACCACCAGCCAGTAAAAGAATTCTGTCCCTGTTAAAGTCACAATGTATTATAATAGCATTATAACATTGCATTTTTGGGTGTATTCTATTTTTGGGAAGTAATTACTTTTCCTTCTGTGTATCGACGTCAACGGGGTGCATAACATTTTTATTGTGTAATGTATTTTATGCTAATGTTTTATGTAATGTCAAGTAACGATATATTTTTAATAGTACCTCTCTCTTAATGGGAAACTACTCGGTTGACAATCATTTATGTTGGAAGAGGACTTTGAGAAGATTGTTTTTCTGTCAGCGCACGTGCTGAGGTGTACATGTATGTATAAGATATCTTACCCTATGCGACTGCATGCTGAAAATTGAAAGGATGGAATTAACAGGAGGACAACTCACATGAATAAAGACAGCACCGAGATTTACCTAGCTATAATATAAATCCCAATGTGGGGCAAACCAGTTAGTATAACATTGTCATAATTTTATTTATTGCTTGATATAAAGGTTGTTTGTTTTGTCTCAGTTCCAGGGTATCCTACTGTTACAGCTGGATCTCAATCAAGGAATGTAACATTTTCCTCGACCTCACGGTTTCAGTAAGCAACGAACTCCACGAGTTGTCATAACGTACCTGAAATTGCAACCCTCTTCCACATAAGCCCTCTAACGGGAATTTAGCTCATGCAGTGTATAACCAGCAACAGCAAATCTGAAATCGTATTGTGCAGTAGTGGTTTACTACTCGCCGATTTAATAAAAGTCAGAGCTTTAGTGGCATCCAATACCTCATCTTACTCATCGTCGCCAGCTGAATTGAAATTATCATACTGCGTCCTTACACTGAGGCGCAGTCCCCAACCTCCAGGTCTCAACTCAGACCCAACTGGACCTACTCACAGAATTTCTTCTACGAGGCACGCCTATTATATGTTACCGCCCCGGATAAGTGCGCAAGAAACGGGCGGTCGTCCTCAGTTGACCCCTTGATTTGTTAGGTCTACTGGTCAGTACGGACTCTGCGTGTAGTAGTAGGCAGAATATAGACAGAGTTAATATACAGCCTAGCTTGGTTGTTTGTGTGTGTGTGAACCAGGCGCATGAATAGCGTCCCCAGTGGTGAAGTAGGCGTAAGGATAGGATCTCCAGTGGATTTAATCTAAAAGACACCGACTGTGGTATTTGGTAATTCTCACACGCGGCCGAAGGATTAACTATGTTTATTTATTTTGTCATGTTCTACAGGAGGGTTTGGTGGTTGGTTTTCTTTGATTTATGAATTGATATATTTGTTAACTTTGTTATTTGATCAATTATTTTGCTGAGATTCTTATGCTTCTTCTTCTATACAAGCAAAAGAGAACTGTAATACATTTTAACCTTTTGTTACTGTGCTGTTCACGACCTTCATCCATACATATTTAAGGTCTTACTATTGTCTCTATCTGACGGTGAGAAAGGAGAGAGAGCGGGTGTCGCTTATGTCGCATTTTACGCAATTGCCTAGTTAAATGTTTGAAGACCGGAAAGTGGGACACAAGTGTTCTAACCTGAACAAAGGAATGCAGTGGGGTTTTCTTGTGTATCTAGGGCAGCCAATCAGAAAAGGGGTTTCCCACATACAGATAAAACGACTTCGGCGATTGTATAAGGAAGAATAAATCGTCCGAAACATGGTTAGAATTAGAGATCGGGAAGGAGAACGGAATGACAAACAAGGATGGGAATGGTCTCCTTTTGACGGGAATATCTTCATTTATGCGTAGGTACAAGGAAATCAGAAGGGAGTAAGTAGTTGGGAAGAATTTTGCAAGAATAAGTGTCCGTGCATTGAGAAATCCTGTGTTTTTCCTATTTAAAATTCAAGATAAAATCGTTAACACGGCCGATATAGGAAGACAACATATGAATATAAAGGTCAACTCACGGAGAATGGAGATCTATAACTCTAAAGGCTTGAACTGGGAAGGGTGCGATGCACGAGACCAAGGTTTGAAACCCATTTAGCACAAATCTCTCGGAGTTACAACTATTTTGGGAAGTTTGCTGGAGTTGCGAGCCTTGTTTCCTGTACGTCCGGAAGCTCCATATATAAGGGCGGTTGAAAATGAAATGTATATGCTGGTCATCAGAGGGGTGGATACCAGATGTTCCGAAGGCGAGGTCCACAGACGCCTTCAAGCTGAAAACACAAATCTTAAAATCACGCAGGTCGAAAGGCTAAAAACCTGGGCCAAGAAAGATACCAATCTGATGATAGTCACGGTAGAAGGATCGACAAGACCCGAGAGACTGACGCTCGAAACCACAACCAAAAAGACAGAAGCCTATATCCCTCCGGTGATGCAGTGCTCCAACTGCCAGCAGTTCTCGCACACAAAAAAGACGTGCAGGAGAGATGCAGTTTGCCGGTATTGTGCTGGTAGTCACCAATATGGCGACTGCCCCAGGGCTAAGGAGGACCGCAACTACAAAGAAACTAACGAAAACCGTATCTGTGCAAACTGCCACGGAAACCACGGGGCAAGGTACAGAGGATGCCCTGTGTTCCAGGAAACTAAGAGCATCTTGAAGGAGGCCGTGTCTAAAAACATACCCTTCAAAGAGGCCAAACACAGAGTGAATGCGGATGCTACAGAAAAACAGCGCACGATGGACAGAAGACAGCTACACAAGCTGACCGCTGAAATCAACGAAATGAAAAGGAAACAGCAGAACGAAAGCAGAAACAAGCAGGATCCCGTAGACGACAAGGACAGCGGTGAAGACATAATAGATATGCAGAGCGCCAGAGAAATGTTACAGAGCGCCCAGGCAATGCTACAGGAAACAAAATCCATCAAACACGAGATAGAAGTTGACATCGCCAAACTCACAGAGCTAAAGGCAGAGAACGAACAAATACTCAAAAGAATTGAAACAACCATCAAACACGAGATAGAAGTTGACATCGCCAAACTCACAGAGCTAAAGGCAGAGAACGAACAAATACTCAACAGAATTGAATCAGAGAGAAGGATCGTTGAGGATATCCTTACAAAAACTAGAGAACAAAACAAAGAAACGAAAGACAAAATGAAAATCGACATCGTACAGCAAATGTTACTCAATCAAGATAGAGCATTAGCAGCCAGAAACGCTAGAACAGCTACTACCAACGATAATTGAAAAAGCACTGTCACAGATACAGGAGAGCAAGAAGACAAAAGCAACAGAAACTAGTAGCGTAGAAACACACAAAACTAAACGAGCCAGATAGTTGAGGCAGGACATAAAAAACACCATGAGAGCGACACGGCACCACAAACGGACAAAGAGGAATCCAGACAGCCAGCAAGTGGTCCTTTTCAGGACCAGTCACCTCCAGGACTACGAACGAGATACCAGTGAAGACGATAACACCCTATTTACCCCAATTATAACCAAATTTCAGGTTGAACAGGGTATCACAGCAACATAGTAGAAGAAAACAACAACAACAACAAATGTATATGCTAAAGATGGCACAATTAAAGATGAAGAAATACTAGCCATAAGCACCAGACTAGGCCCCAAAACAATCATAGTAGGCGATTTTAACTCCCATCATTGTGCTTGGGGTGGACAACATGCAGATAATGCAGGAAAATGCCTACTTGACTTCATAGAAAACAATGAACTACTAATACTAAATGATGGATCTGCAACAAGAATTAATCCACAAGCTAATAGGGCAGACTCAGCAATAGACATAAGTATAGCAACTAACAACCTAGCGAATGTAAATTGGGAAGTGTTACAAGACACAAACTCAGATCATCTGCCCATTGTAATAACCATGCATGAAAATGTCATTCCAAACCCAGAACCAGAGAAACCTACCTTCAACTATAAAAAAGCAAACTGGGAAGCTTTCCAATCAGAGCTGGAGGTGATGGAATATAAAGACATGGAATCAGATGATACTGACTTGTGGGCGGAAACACTGACCAATGAAATTCTGAAAATAGCAATAAAGTATATACCAAATAAAAATATGCCACAACACCTTAAACCAATAAGTAACATTAATAAGAAAAGAGAAACTCAATGTAATAAAGAACCAGTTGCCTGGTGGAATAAAAGCTGTGCAGAAATTCATGAGAGAAGAAAAAGGGCCTTACAAAAATATAGAAATAACAGAACAGAAGAAAATTATGATAAGTATAAACTTATTAGGAATGAATCTAACAGAATAATATTCAAAGCCAAAGAAACTAACTGGAAGGAGTTTTGTCAGTCACTTAAACCTAGCACTCAAATTAGAGAAGTATGGAAAAAGCTTAAGGCAATCAAAGGGAACAATAAGAAAACAATAATGCCAACAATCAAACTACCAAAGAGAGCAGAAACAGATAAAGAAAAAGCTAATGCCCTTGCCGAGTATTTCTATAAAGTCAGTGCAAAAAGTAGCCTTGGACAGGAAGAAAATGAGAGAAGAGAAAGACTTAGGATACAGTTTTTAAAAGAACTACCAGACCAGATAGATGAAACAAACTATTTAGATGCTGATATAACAGAGGAAGAAGTAACTAATGCAATAAAAGATAAATCTAATACTGCCTCAGGGCAAGATATACTTAGTTATGAAATCCTTAAGAAAGTACCCAAAAGAACTATAAACATAATAACTTCACTTTATAACAAAATCTGGAACTTAGGAAAGATACCAAAAGCATGGAAAGTAGCTATGATAGTACCCATTCTAAAACCCAATAAGGAAGCCCATGAAGTAAGTTCATATAGGCCTATCTCCTTAACATCACAACTAGATAAAATACTGGAAACTGTTGTGAATAAAAGAGTTAAATTCTACCTGGAAAAAAACCAGTTATATAGCCCAAACCAGTCAGGGTTTAGAGCAGACAGAAGTACAGTAGACCAGCTTGTAAGATTAGAACATGATGTAAAGCTAGGGTTCAAGAGGAAAGAGAAAACAGTGGCAGTCTTTCTAGATGTAGCTAGAGCATATGATGAATGCTGGCGCGATGGAGCTCTTTACAAAATGAAAAAGATTGGCATTACTGGTAAAACCTATAGGTATCTAGAAAACTTTTTACAGGACAGGTATTTTGCTGTACAGGTGAATAATGATAGGTCAGAAATATATGAACAACAGAATGGGATTCCTCAAGGATCAGTGATCTCTCCTTCAATTTTCACTATAGCTGTAAATGATTTATCAGATGAATTTAATGACATAAAGAATGCAGTATCACAATTTGCAGATGACTGTGCCATTTGGCGATCTGGAAAAAACTTGGACCATGTTTACAAAAAACTTCAAAATCAAATAGACAAATTTTCAGAGTGGATGAAAAGTTGGGGCTTCCAAATTAATGTAAACAAAACAGTAGGTATGATTTTCAGCAAAGGAAATTTAAAAAAAAAAAATAACAAAATCAATATAACCATTAAAGGACAGAAAATATGTACCTCCTCAACAACTAGATTTCTGGGCATAACTTTAGATAAACAACTAAATTATAATAAACATATAGACAATTTGGTAGAAAGCTGTAGGGGACCCCTAAATATACTAAGGATTGTAAAAGGTAATGGATGGGGGGCCAGCAATAAAATAATGCTTATGTTCTACAAGTCCTTCATCAGGGGGAAACTGGATTATGCCAGCATAGTCTATGACTCAGCTGCAGCTTCTAACAAAGCAAAACTGGACAGGATTCAAAATGCAGCCATGAGAACTATTACAGGTGCATTTATATCGACACCAGTAGAAGCTCTAGAAGTAGCTCTCGGCATACCTCCCCTTGGTCTAAGACGGAAAGAACTGAGATTAAATTATTGGAGTAAAGTAGCACAAGAAGTGACCCACCCAGCACATAAAGCATTTGTCAAAAACCAACCAAGTGTATGGGACGTCCCCTTAAATAAAGATAGATATCCAACAGGATGGAGAACTATAGAAGACCTAATGCAGTTCAAAGAACTATCAAACACAATTGAAAATAGTAATAAATACAGAAGCAAAATACCACCCTGGGAACTAAAAACACCAATCAAAGACTACTCACTTACTGAAAAGATCAAACAAAACATAGAAGATAAGGAAGCCAAAATGATAAGTAGAAAGTTCATAGAGCAACTAACTAAACAAAGTCTGGCCGTCTACACTGATGGATCCAAGGGTGATAGTGGGCAACTAGGTGCCGGAGTTGTAATACCACAATGGGGAATAAAAAAGAGCTACAGTATAACGGAAGGGGCATCGATTTTTACTGCAGAGATGGTAGCAATTCTTAAAAGTCTAGAAATAATCGAAGATAACCCACCAGAAGCTGTTACGATATTTACAGACTCACTATCATCACTACAAGCACTAGAACACCCAGGTAAATGTAGCCGGTCAGACATAAAGGAAGAAATTCTAGCAATTAATACATCACTAGAGAACAGAGGATGTAGTGTGAGGCTAGTGTGGGTTCCAGCACACATAGGTATAGCTGGCAACGAGTTGGCAGACCAGAATGCCAAGAAGGGAAGAACAAGTAAAAACAATATAAAAGCAGGACTGGGAAGGTCAGAGATCAAGAGCCAAGTGAAGGAAACTATAAACGAGGAATGGAAGACAACATGGAAGGAAAGTAGAAAAGGCAGACACGCGTTCAAACTGCTGAAAGAACCAACGAGGACATGCCAGGTCAGAGAAGAATTAAAGATACCATCGAACAAAAAACTGTGGCGTCTCCGACTCGGTGCAGCATACTTCATGGTAGAAGAACCACACTGCCAAGAATGTCAGGAAGAGAATGACATAGACCACTACCTGATCCACTGTAAAAAGTATGAACAACAAAGGCTTGAATTAAAAACTTACTATAGAAATCACAATATAGACTTAACAGGTGATAAGGTTTTAAGTATAGATGCCCCAAGAGATGCCCAATCAATACTTAAAAGATATATACATAAAACAAAGGAAAAAATATAAGGTTAGAACTTCAGGAAAATCACCCAACTAAATAGAAATTAAGCAGCAAGAACTAACAAAGCATTAACAAACAAAAAAAAAATAACTACTCATAGGACAAGAAAAGACAAATTATTAAAAAAAGGGACAACAACTCAAAAAGAACAAATACTAATACAAATTAAAACCAAGTGTAAAGGACAATAGTTATCTAGAAACAATACAAAAGAGAAAATAAAATTGACAAATACTAATATAAATAAAAATCAGCACCTGCAAAAGACAACAGTTATTTAAATTGAATACAAAATTAGTAAATAAAATGACACTAAATACCCCAATTATAACCAACTTTCAGGTTGAACAGGGTAGACCAAGATGGAACGAGAAGAGGCAACAATGATCAGAGTTTGAGTGCCCGATCTCCACCCATCATTTCATCAAAACAACAACAACAACATTTCAAATTCACTTGTACAGCGAAGCAAGACAGAAGGACAACGGCTGGAGAGAGAGAAACGTGTAAAGGCCAATATCTTGTTATTTGCAGCCAGGCAGTTCTGTTACTCCACAAAAGCCAGTCTTTACTGATCTTAATTAGATCCTGCAAGGGTATGTAAAGTTACTACAGTAATTACAACTTTATTTCAGGATTTGTTTAATCTATATGTTATGAAAGTATCATGCATATTAACTGATTACTTGGTATGATTGTTAAAGATTGGATCCCGAAATATAACCGCCGTGACTGAGTCCATATCAGGGCTAGCACAGTCCTTTTCAGGACTAATAACAATTCTTTTCAGGACTACCAACAATCATTATCAGGGCTTATTCAATCTGTCCTCAAGTTACTGCACTTTACAGAGCTAACGTGTCAGGCAGGGGGGTACTATAACCTCATACCATATATGTGTGTACATATTATTTTGTATTATTTGATTTATAAAATGTTCCACAGTAGACACTTGTCTTGTCATTGATCCATAATCATGCATTTTCACGCATACATCTGAAAACAAATTCATCTCACCTACAATAGGAATGTGGTAATTATTATCCACAAATAGCCACATATCCTACAATTATCTGAAGGTTCATACTTGTCAACCCAAAGTCAGAGGTCAATGATTAAGAATTGCTCGATGATCAATGCTAATCGCCCCAGCAGTGTCTGAATTGGTAGAAGCATGACCTAATGAAGCTGTACATCTCATATGAACACTGATTATCATAACAGATGAGTGATATTTGTGACAATCGTGCACCCAAGCAGAGTTTTATGATGACAATTTGCGTGATAAACTAGTGAAAGTTATAAAGTGAATAAGGCAGTGAAGAAGTCTATTACCAACCAATTGGAAGAGTCTAAAGAAATGACATTTTAGTTTAACTTGTAAAAACTATAATTGATTTCGCCAATTTGGTTTTTTTATAAATATAAATTTTGTATCAACAGTCACACACACAATCATCACAATTAGATAGATGTAAATAAAGAGGATATAAATTGTATTCACCAGCTTTATTCATTCAATATAGTTGATACTGAGTTTGGTTTAATTTTATTAATATCACAGGTGGTCACATAGCGGAGGTGGCGCAGTAAGGTCTGACTGTTCTCTGAATATTTTCAGTCCAGATACTTTCACAGCCGTGACTATCGAGTGATACCAGTATACTTCTGTCACTGGGACCTCAGACATTCTGGAGAGAATACTATTTCTACTCTAGCACTATCATCTCAGCCATATAGGTGTGTTGGTGCCTGGAAAGAGATAGCTTTAATAAATCCTCTTCCAGGTTTGTCTCAAGTTACATTGTGACACTTACATTGTGACACTTTATCTGTGTTTTCTCTATAATTCTGCCAGTTCACTATCATTGTCCATGTCACTAAAATTGTCAGACTCGACAAATAATTCTAAAAATATACCCACCCACGACACTGACGTGGTCCAGGAAGGCACTATTGATCTAAGATTCTAGACCTCGTGCTGGAGTATGACACAAATGAACCTGGAGACAATATGTGACAAGTGGCTAGCCTTTGGTCATAAGTTCCACAAGCCTACGTTTCCATGAATGAAAGTGTTCAGAATGTGTGCATGTATATGAATGATACGCGGATCAGTTCTGATCAGGATAGCGAGACAAGACAGGTGTCTATCTGCATAAAACATTATAAAATAATACATGAATAAAATCTAATACATTTTATACATAATCATGATGCTACCTTCGCCTTTCATATTCTGGAGTGCCAAGTCCATTATTCCAGTATAGTAACTTTTAATTGAACACTTCTAGTGACATTCATGATAATCATTGCTATGCATCGAATTCCTTTATATATCCACAACTTAATTTCAGTTCAGTCCTCTGGTCTGATCCTGATACATATTTCTATCATAATAATCTGCAATAACACAATTTAATTATTCGTAAATGTACATACCCTCTAGAATAGTTGAGAAGTCCAAAATAAGACTTAGTCTTGGAATATTTAAGGCTGCACTGGCATAAAGATGGTAAAACCTCTAGCTCTAGGCAAACGAAACTCCTTCCTGCCGTATGCTCTGGCTTCTACTTTGAGTGTGTGTAATTTTTGAAAAGTCCGCTGACCTTATTTATAGGCTGATAGCGAATGTGTCGGAAAGCAGTATGACGTCACACTTTGCCGTCTGATGGAATTGTTGACTTTTCGTGCAGAATCGAGCCAGTGTGTTATATTGATCCAGCATTCCTTCTAGTTCGTCTTAACCCTTCTCCTACCACTTTCTGCTATATCTTTTTTTATTGGGACGATCCTGGGCTGTCTTTTATATGGTTTTCCTATATTGATTTTGTCTTCGATTTGTAGCGAATTTGGAAAGACCATTTACACAGTAATAATTGACAAAATGTCCCAGTTTACCTTGATTATCCCCGAAAATAATCCACACAGCAGTCTTCCCTTTTGAATACAAGTATGAGGTCTTCGTCTGCATAAAATGCACTTACCCTCAAGCTTTCCGTCCAGCCATTCTTTTGCAATTTATACAACTCCATTGTACTAAAACGCACATTTACTTGCCTCTGATAGACGCCATTAGAAACCCTGTTCGTGTCATCAGCGAGCTTGCGCTGCTCTGATTGAAAAGAGTAGGGTGCGACATTTGATTATCACGCTACAGTATCCATCATGGGAGATTATTGATATCAGTAAAAAAAAAACATAGATTTATTTCGCATTAATTATGTCCCCGTTATACCGGCATGCAACAATCGGCAGTACTATGGTCCAAAGTGCACGGACAAAACTAGAAAGCGGAGTTAATCAACTTAGCTACTTTGTTTCACCAAGGGTTAACGCTCAGTGAAAGTGGATCAAAGACAAGCTACTTTGTAGCCAGATTTTGACGATTTTCTGATCCATTTGTCCATACAGTTTTGTTGCCAACTCCTCCCCTCCTCCTTCTGTCTCCGTGTAACTCCTAACGGAGGAACATGGAGCCAAAACTGTCGTACGTTTTAGAGAGTCTGAGTTAACTCCTTATTGTTATGGTTGAACAGAATCGACATCATTGCACTCCGGGCAAAACTATAGGTGCTCAGTCTCCTTCAGCATATGTCGAAGAGTGTGAATGCTACCTGTTCCTGTAACTCGCTGGTTGTATACACGACGGATGCATTCAAACAGACACGAATCTCTGACAACCTCGACGGAAAATCTAAAAAAATAATCTACTGCTCAGCTAGGTTGATAAAAGGACAATATGTACTGCATCAGTCTAACCACTCAGAAACAAGATAAGCTGTTGTTCAGACAGCTTTACATTACCAACAGATAAGTAATAATTTTTCTTTAAATGTTTATTTAAATATCTAAAGAGGGTCATCATCATCATGAGTTGCCATCTTCACAACGAAGGTTGGCTGTAATAGATCTCCAACGTCTTCTGTCTCTTGTCTTGGTGGTGCACTCTGATAGACTCTTTCCTGTCCATCTCCCATTTATAGCGCTGTCTTTCCCTTGCACGTTTGCCTTCAACTCTCCCTTCTATTATGGTCTTCTGCAAGGTGTTATGTCTTTTTACCTGGCCAAAATATTTTAGCTGCCTAACTCGGATCTCCTTTATTAATTCTCTTTTCATACCTAGATTTTCTAGGACCTCCTTATTTGTTTTCTTCTCTTTCTATGAGGTGCGCTCCATTCTTCTATATATGCACATAAAGAGGGTATATGCTTGTTAAAAAGCATGTACCCTGTATGTTTTTCCTGTGCTATGTTTTCTTATCTTACTGTCACTACCAGCTTAGTAACTCAAACCTAATTTGCACTTTTCAAGGTCGCACCTTTCGAGAAAAAAGTACTTAAAGTGTAATTTAACAAACGTCTAGCTGATCCACCTTTATTTGCATTACTACAGACAGATGAAGATAATAGGTTAATGTTACGGCAAGTTCATTATTTGTTTTTTGTCCTTGTTGGTGTCTGCTACTTTTTATTATAGATAACTTGATTCAATTGCTAGATGTCAGGGTTCAAAATATATCCCATGCCATTAAATACGCACGTCATTTCACTGTTAATTCTCAACCCCTCGCTCTCAGCAAATACTTTTGTTCTACGAGAACTGATTATTCCATTTCTCCACTCCTGTATGTCTCAGAACATCTTTTACACTTTAAAAAAGCAATTTCACTGATACTTTCTCTGACACTCAAAGCTTCCCCAACATCGCGCCTACAAGAGCTAATCTAAATTGGCGAAGCTATCCCAGCATGCTTAGCTGATCAAAATGGCAGAGTTCCTTGTACAGTCACTTCAAAAGTTCACAACTGGCACGTCCTTCCTTTTCAACCTGTCATTCCAGCGATTCGCTGACACCTCCGCACTACCACTGTCACTAAAGCATCACAAACATAAAATCCACGTCTCTGCGAAGACATCAAAATTTCATGACCTCTAGCAACGGTTAGTGAAGATACAGCTTGACACCACGAACACTACCAGCTTCTACTCATTCTTTTGAAAAATCAATTTTACTTTCCCTGCGTGGCATGATGGAAGAGGAAAAAGTGGAAATGGTGTGGTTTGGTAAAAGATTGAATTTAAAGTAAGAGAAGAAGATGCCTTCTCTAGCTGGCATATAGTCTATGAGGAATGGTTTCTGGTGGTATAATCAATGAATAATTTGAGAGTTGCAGCAATAGGAAAGCGAAAGTGTAGGAGAGGCAATGTTAGCTAAATCTATTATATGCGGATACTTGGAATGTTTGATAATTTCTTCTGGGTAATGGAAAACACGGAAAATAAGGAGAGCGGAAGACAGGCTGTCAATGTTAATTTAATTTGATTTTCTTTTATTGCTGTTGTAGATCGCGTTTCAGTTATCACAACTGTTCTGCTGCACTATTTTTTTCAAAACTATCAGCAACTGCACAGTTCCAGCATACACTATATATATATATATATATATATATATATATATATATATATATATATATATATATATATATATATATATATATATATATATATATATATATATATATATATATATATATATATATATGTCACAGTATAAATATTATAAAATTTTAAGTTGGTCACGCTGTAGAGTGTCGACCCTGATACGAATTTAAAACCCGTTTGGCCAGTGGGCCAGAACGGAAGAGGATATGAAACTTTTGGAGGGAAGGCATTCTAGGAGATGTCTACCGTCCCGTGCGGACGTTGTCTCTTTGTCAGCTGTGGTGCTGGGATTATGTGAATGCCATTTTGGTTTATATTTCTTGCCGATTTTCAGGTGGTCAGGATTATTTGGTATACTGCTAGAACGTTGGTGTAAGTCTAGTGGTTTTTTTCCTGGATATTATTTATGTTAAGTATCTTGCATTCATGTAGTGCTTTGCTTCAGTACAGGGCATAGCTAGTGAGCGAAAGTAATTGTGTAGTCACTGGATAGATTAAATCGGTGATTATGTTACTGCTATATTGAGGTGGTGATTATGGCAAGTAGTTTGGCAGTTCCATTGCATCGTTATTCTATGTGTATTATTAGCCGTGTGTGGCTTCTGTGTGTGCGCAATATTTATTAAAGGGACCAAACCTGTTTCAGGTGTTATTGCATTATTCATGTCAGCTATTGTGTACTGTGGTCTTACCTTTAGACAGCGGGCTAAGAGTCTAGTATGAGTATATATTAAACCCATAGTACCAGTAGAGAGTATATTCTGACAATATATATATATATATATATATATATATATATATATATATATATATATATATATATATATATATATATATATATATATATATATATATATATATATATCATACAGATGGATGATCTATCTAAGATGGTTTTAATGATCCGTGATTGTGTTTCGTATTCCAGCACAAAGTGTAACTTAAATTCCAGGGAAATATTGAGCATCAATGGAAAATTCAAGACAGCTTTTGTCTTTTTCAGTTACCTGTTCATTTATGTTAGCTGCAATTTCATTTTTTCTTTCAGCAACAGCGAAAAAATGTCATGGAAAGCTGTAACTTTATCAGAGCAAAGAATTTCGGCAGTTTTCGCCAGAAATTGCTTAACCTTCAATAAAGCATTTTGCAACAAACAAGCTAGCTTTGACAGCCTCGTTATCTTCACAGATTTTGACAATTGCGCTTTGTAGTTTATCAATTGCAGAATTATAATCCATTATCTTATCTTCTTATATTTAGCTTAAGTGTTGATAGTATTTAGAACGATGAGTTTCGTAATGGTGTTCTTAATTATATTCCTTAGGGACAATAATATTATAACTGAAGATTTAACAAAGTATCCTCTTATTTACTTTACAACACACGTATTTTAGCTCCCAGTTTTTCTGAAAAGCTCAGTGCTTTCCTTCAACAGACCTTTTCGTTCTTCTGCTAGCCTTAGGAATATACATGATCTTTCTGTATATATATATATATATATATATATATATATATATATATATATATATATATATATATATATATATATATATATATATATATATATATATATATATATATATAATATTTAACAGATTAGTAATGTAAATATTGACAAATTACCGTGTTTTGAACCCTGTAATAATAATAATAATAATAATAAATTCTTTAAGCGCCAAACACGGCGCATAAGGCAGAAACCAGTGCTCTCCAGGTTGTTCGTTGTGACGCCATTCCACTTAGCTCTTGCACATTATTTAGGCCCAACGTTCTTCCTTCTCTTATTATTGTTCTTCTGAGTGTTTCTTTTGGTCTTCCTTTTTTCCGCTTACCCTCAGGAACCCAAGTGAGCGCCTGTAGTGGTATTCTGTTGTTTTGCATTCGTAGGACATGACCGATATATGACCATCGTCTTTTCCTTATATAGTCGGAGACATATTTCTGCCTAGAGTCTTCTCTTATTTGTCGATTAGTCTTGAATTCTTTCCAACTGATGTTCATGAGTTTTCTAAGACATTTGTTCTCGAATGTATTTAGCTTGTTCACCAATGATTTTGTTATTTTCCAACTCTCACAGCCGTATGTTAACACTGAGATAACATTTGAATTAAACAGACGAAGCTTGGTATGTATATTCAATGATCGTAATTTCCAAATGTTAGATAATCTATTGAAGGCGCTAGCTGCCAAAGCAATTCTAGTATGGATTTCTCTTGTTGTGTCACCATCCTGAGTCATTTTACTGCCTAAATAATTGAAACTTTCAACTTTCTGTAGTTTTTCCCCGTTCAAGATGATATCAAAGGTCTCGTTAGAAAAGTTCATAGCTTTAGTTTTAGAGGCATTTATTTGGAGACCAATTTTAACCGAGAGATGACACAAATTATTTATTGCTTCTTGGGATTGTCTTGGTGTTGAACTTAAGAATGCTACATCATCTGCGAAATCCAGGTCCCCCAGGAATTTTCCATTTGTCCATTTTATACCCAATTGTTCATTGTGGGTATAGTTTCTCATAACCCAATCAATAGCTATTCCAAAAAGTAGTGGTGACATAATACAGCCTTGTTTCACCCCTGTTTCTACTGTAAACCATTCTGTATTCCCTTTATTTGTTCTAACACAACATCTTGCATTGTCATATAGCGCTTTGATTATATTCACATATTTTGTTGGAAAACCATAGATTGTAAGTATCTTCCACAATGATGGGCGGTGTAGACTATCAAAGGCTTTTTGAAAATCGACACACCTTAAAAACACAAAATGTAAACTAAATAAACTGCAATGCTGATTAAAATTAGATTTAAAAAAAAAACACAACTATAACAAGTTATCAGCATCCCGACAACAGTCTCAGGAGATCAAAGACACAAACGTTTAGCAAGTTCAACATACCCAGAATCCCGATGATTCCCTCCGATCTGCCGTTCAATTTTAAGAGACTCCAATTCCCTATAAAAGTCTGTTTTTCAATGACCATTAATAAAGCACAAGGTCAAACACTTCACGTGGCCGGCGTCGACTTGAGCGATGAGTGCTTCTCACATGGCCAACTGTTTGTGGCATTTTCCCGAGTATATATATATATATATATATATATATATATATATATATATATATATATATATATATATATATATATATATATATATATATATATATATAGTATATATATATATATATATATATATATATGAAATATAAAAAACAAGGTTAAAATTAGAAAATGAGAAACTATAGAAACAGTTTTGTAACAGAATTAGTATATGCTCTTTTAGAAAATTGTTATTTTCTTCATGGGGAAGTTTGGTGGAATAATGTTTGGGAGTTCAGTATCAATGTCGATTAGGTCAACTTATCTGTCTAGTTTCATCAAAGAGTTGTCGCTGTAGTCTGGTGTAGCTGATGCTGGTTCACAGTGAATTCTTGACTGTTCCTTCTCCCTTCAGGAGACGAATGGCTTCTGGGAGCACGTTCGTTGCGTTGCATGAATAACTTTCACAAAAGTCGCCGCATCGAGTGTCCTCTAGACCCGTCTCTTACAGGTGGTGTCCAGAGCTGAGTACTAGTAACTAGTACCAGGAACTAACAGCAATATATCATCGAATCTCTCTTAAATGTTTTGTCTTCTGAGGTAAGCATCAGGCGACTTCCGCTTTCCTATACCATTTCATCTTCCTCTGAATTTCCCGATGTCCATGAGCATAAAACTCATACCCTCGAGTCTGATGAAGGTGGGTTTGGAGAGCGGAAGAATACAAATGAATTATAATTATATCTACACATCAATCTGCAATAGAAATGTTCACATAATCTATATATATTTATATATAAATATAAATATACCATGACGTCATCATCATCCTCTTTCTGCTCCCCATAGAACATAGGGCTACCTCTGCTATTTGTTCCTTGCAAGAAAACCTGCAAGAAGCGGTCACCAGCTCTTGCAGTGATGGTTTATGTAATAATTTATTTTACATGATGAGGCTGCCAACCTCATAAACAACTTTACAGTAATAAGCATTGCATACATGTAAAAGGTACACATAAATTTTAAAACAATGTACATTTTAAGACTTACCCCTTCAATGGGATGCAGACGTTTTGAACCGAAAACACTTCACTGCAGCCATGAAGGTGCGGTTTTCTCAAATGTGTTAATAGTAAATATACATTCACAATTCCTAACTTTAACACATGAGGGGGATTAACTCGGACTTGTGACTTTAAGTATATAAAAGAAGTTTAATACTATTATTTTTACAAGTTACTTCTAATAAATTTGGTACGTCATATAATGGAATCCTTGTGTTGTATCTTCCTGACGTCTTGTCTTTCTGATGAGATTTGGGAAATCAGTCATGACTTTAAATCGCTCGTTGACCTATAGTGAAAATTCTGCCTACACGAAATTTTACTTTTGCTAGTTTATTTTTTGCAGAAACCAACGACAAGCTAGCCTTGTTAATTTTTCCGTTTAAAACCAATTATCGTTTAGGACGTCTTGTTTTAGTAAATTTTTCCCCAACTCAACATCATAATTACTGACATGGCCATATATGGTAGTGTAACTTATTGTTACCCTTGTTGGAAACAATTCTGTCATATCTCCTGTCATAAGACTATAATCTTTTTGTAATCAAATCAAACTTGGGAGTGACATTTTTCCTGCAAGTCATGCCCGCAAAATTAAACATTGGTTATCTTTTAAATGATCATCTTACATTAATCCGGAACATTGCCCGTTGCTTCTTTTCACCTAAGCGGAAGCAACTACGTAACACGAATATCTGGGCCAGACAACTTGGGACTGACTTTACTTTCATTCGTCACGCGAGAGAAACGCGCGTCAAGAAACGCTCGTGTGTAAGCGGCCTTAAGAGTAGTTGAAACCCTAAAAAAGGTGGGTGTTTATCGTAGAGAAACGTCCGTGATGAAAGAAGAATTTAGGCAATACTGGCGTCGCACAGGGGTAAACAGTAAAATTGGACGAATGAATATAACGTTCCATGTCAGATGCAATGATAAATTAAAAACAAGCAAAACGTTTAAAAATTTAAACTTAAAAAAGGATTTTTATAAGGAAATCATCCCGTCCAACATCCAATTGGTTATATTTAGGACGTTTACAATTAATTACTACAATTAAATTTCACCAAAATTGATCCGTTTGGTACATTATTATGCATTCTCGGTTTAGATGATTGTCACATAATTTTGAAACACCCTGTATTTATTACATTCATATGTATTTTATCTCCAAATATAACTAATTGGGGCATATGACTTTTTGACTGCCTGAAAGTAGAAACATAACTTTTGGCCTTATTTCTTATCAAATGCGATATCTTCTTCTTCGTTCACCCTCAGATGTCAACTTGAATAAGTTCAAAGAAAGCAGTGGTCAGCCTGAGGCTATTGATATCTCCATAGATTTTCTCCAGGAATGGTACTGGTGATGATCATATGCGTTTTCTCTGTTCCTCATATGTTGGGCACCTTTGAAGCAGATGTTCGGCAGTCATTTTATCGGTGCCACAGTCACACTCATCAGTAGTTCCTATCTTGATTGTGTTGAATAGATGGTATGTCAATCTGTTATGACCCGTGCGAAGTCTGAAGATTACCACTTGTTCACTTCTGCTGAGCTGGTAATATGGATTATTTATTTGATGACCTGGATGCTCTGCTTCCCACTTGTGCCTGTATCTGCGTGTCACGGGTTGCCTCTCCTGCTTTACAGTAGTGGTTCAACAGTGGCCAAAACTCAAGAGTATCTGAAGTGTGTTGTCAAAGGTGTCTACCTGCGCACAAGATTACTCTTGGCAGAGATGTAGATAGAAGGGCAATGACGCTTCTATCCCACGGGTGTGTTCACAAGATATTCAGAAAAGCGAAACCAATGCTGCATTGGCTGAGCACGTTAATTCTATGATCTGCCGACAAATTTTGTGAAGGATTAAGCAATCGTTTTATTTTTCAGCTCGTCAAGCCCCCACCTCTCATTTACTCAGTGGAATTATTATTATTCTGGTATAGCTCTGTTTAGAGTGTGTTTAGTAAATTGACTGAGACAAACATGCAGTACATTTAAAATGATTGAATCGAAGTCAAATTTGTATAACTACAAATAACAGATTTAATAAACATTTAGTTTTAACAAGGGTTAAAATAATTGAATAGTTTAAAAGAAAATGTTCATCATTGAATGATAGTAGGTTTTATGAAAAAAGTTCACTTTGGCAGCTTATAGGTTTCACTGAGCTGCCAATAGTAGTTTCTGCTCCCGCTGATAGGTTCTGTGCAGATAGGTCACTGGAGTTCTAACGTCTCTAGTTAAGCCTTGGTGCAGCACGTTCCCAGAAAAATCAAGGAGTAACACTGACAAGCTGGTCCCGCGTTTCTACTTCAGTCCCCTTCTACCCTCACTTTGTTCCAGAGATTAGTACCTTCACTGGTACCACCATCAACAACTATGGTAAAAGAATAGAAACGGAGCGCTCTCCTGAGTATTGCGTTTCCCGACACATACTTATGTGTTCCCTTTCTCCTATTCTACCATTCCATCTATCTCAGAATTTACCCTCGATAAAAATTAAACTTCATCTCTCGGGAGAAACGATCTTTACATTTAAATTGAATAGCTTTATCCGTATTTTACATTAAAATGAAATGGTTAATTGTACAGATATAATATGTTTGCATTTACATCTCCACTGTTTGAAAAGTGTTCACAGTATAAACTGAATCTGTTTTCATTTACATTTACACTGATTTGAAACTCTAAATATTATACTTAGAATGTACATCATTTCTTTCATCTTTCTTTCCCTGCTCCATATGGAACTTGGGACTACCGATGCTATTAGTTCTCTGTAAGGAACTAACAATAAAGCAGTCACCAGCCCTTGCAGTGGTGGTCCATAAAATAATCACTCTATACGCTTAGGTTGCCAGGCTCAAACGACCTGGACATCCATTAGCGATTTTCACATATTAATATTCACATGGCAATATATACATATTAGTTCACATGTTAATAATGAAAAATATAGAATGTAAAATGACAATCCTGGCTGACAGACGTTTTGCTCAGATGAATGAAGTTGAGGCACTTGATTAGGCCTCTTATACGTGTTCTTGGGGGTCGTTACTTTTATAAGATAATTCCTTATATGACTCCGTATGTTTCAGTTCTCTTAGCCTTCTTTATTAAAATAGTTTTCCTGGGCTATGTAAGTCCTTCAAGATTGTTCCACAAAGTCCGGTCTCATAAATGGAAATTCTGAATTCTAGGCTTCGCTCTGGCAGGGTCTGGTTTTGTCTTGGCAAGCATGAATCTCACAGTGTCTTAACTCTGAAACGCGTCAGGTTATATTCCTGTCCTACCCCCGCATCTGTTTGTTATGAACCTGCTCAGGCTCCAATCATTTCAAACAAACTTGTTGGGTGGAGTAATTTCAAAATTTTCCGACATGGAATAATGTTGCGCGTGATGCATGTGGCAATCAAACCTCCGATGCCTTGTGTACCAACTCACAAACACATCGGTAAACTCTCTCAGCAATGTGTGTAAAATGCAACATCTTATTACTTTATCGAAAGTAATCTTGTCAGTCCTGTCTGTCCAAAATGTGTCATCCCGTGTTACCAGCTTTGTGACGAGTGCAGTCTTCGCTTATCCGTAATTAAACAAATACGCTGAACGATTTTAGTGTTTAATCTGTAGTCTAATGTCGACTGCACCCGCGATTAGCCAACATAGGTTTCGTTAATATTATCTCTGTCGCTCCTTGCAAAGCTTTAGGGAAGGGACGGGTAACAAACAGACGTGATGACTTATCTCTGTGAGGGGTGTAAGAAGGAAAATACAAAATATCTGCTACAGTGCAGAGAAAGAAAGAGTATGCCGGTCACTGAAACACGTAAATAATCAATATAACAAATGTCCAGGATACGGCCGTAGTGAACAAGTGAGCGAGAAGAGAACGACTCAAAAGTGATTTCGTGACACTGCACTTGAGGAAAGTCTTGGCCTCCTCATAAGTTATGTTTATGTCAAGTTGAGGAAGCTTTCCCCCTTCCTTTGCCAATCTGGCAGCCTCTTCATTTCCAGGGATGCCGCAGTGAGAAGGGATCCACTGTATCACGACTCTTTTGTATTGCTGGCATAATCTGTGAAGTGTTTCTCTCAGGTCATCCAATTCAGCATTACTTTGACTTTCAGCGTTGTAGTTACTGAGATCGCATCTGAAAAGATAACTACTGGTCTCTCTTAGCTTTCTTCTGTCATTAGGATTTCTGCTGTAATTTTTATGGTCTCTGCCTCTGCCCTGAAGTTACTTGAAAATGTCCCTGTTTGCGACTGCTATCTTTTTGTGTGTGCCATTGCTTAATATTAGAAAGACTCCTTCACTCCCATCTTCTGTTGGATTAGTTGCTGATCCATCTGTGTATGCATGAATTCAGGTGTTGTTTGGGTAAGGTTTCTCTATATATTTTGTGGTTAGGACTCTCCTTTCTGTTTCATTTTGGCTGTTATTTCTTCCAATACCAGGAACATTTTCTATCATTTCAGGAAAGCACTGATGTTTCCAAATTGGTAGATTGTGTGCGGCACATATGGGCGTAGCTGTTGATATTGCATTTATGGGGTCTGCTCTCATCTTTGTTTTGACTGTCTCTACAAAGTTTCTTCGCTTCGGTCTTCCCCTTCCAAGTCCATTTATTCTCTGGTGCATTGGGTGGACTATCAGCCTCCTGAATTTCACGGCTGGTTGCTGGGCTCTGTTATCTCTTCTATCCTCCATAGGCTGGAGGTGGGTAATCTTTTCCAACTCTTTTATGGGTGTTGACTTCATGCCCCCTGTTATGATTCTCATTGCTTGGTTTTGGGTTCTGTTTATTTTGTCAAAGTTCGACTTAGCTGCCGTTGACCATGCTGCAATGCCATATTCTAAGACTGGTCTCACTTACCCAGTATTTAGCTTCTTTAGTACTCTCTCGTCTGCTACCCAACCCGTGCCAGCAAGTATTTTCATGATTGCCATTCTCTGCCTTGCTCTTGTCCTGTTTTTCCAATCTGAGTTTTCCAAGTCAAGCGGTGATTAAAAGTAATGCCCGTGTAGTTTGGTTTTTCATCTGGAATATTCTCTGATATGTCATTTATAAATGTAAGGAACAACGTGGGTGACAGGACTCCCACTTGGGGAACACCCTGCTCCAGTACCATCTTCCTACTGGTCTGTCCTTGTAGTTGGACTCTGGCAGTTCTAGTCTCAAGATAGTGGCTGATCTATTTGAACATTCTCCCACACACTTCACTTCTTTGCAGCTTGACTTTCTGACCATCATTCCACACTTTGTCAAATGCTTTTTCTAATTCCACCCAAACCACTAGTGTGTGCTTTTTCTCATGGAAAGCGTCCTCAATTTTCTGCGTTATATAAGTGATCTGATCTTCAGTGGATCTGTGTTTTCTGAATCCTGCTTGCTGTGGGGCTAAGAGATGTTTTTCCTGCAGAAGCCACATCAGTCGCGTATTTATTATGCGCTCCATCAATTTTCCAACATAGCTAAGTAGACTGATAGGTCTGTAGCCATTTGGTTCAGTCTGAACTTTGTCTGTCTTAGGTATTGGAATCAGTATGGCGTCTTTCCATGCCTGTGGTACAATTCCTCTTTTCCAGCTGCAGTTTAGGATGGCCAGAATCTTCTTTTTTGCCTTTGTTCCTAGTCCTGTTAGCATTTCATTGGTTATCCCATCTTTTCCAGGTGACTTCTTTTTCTTTGCCTCTTCTATTTCTTCCATTGTTAACTTTGCCATCATGTGTTCTTCTGGTGTTGTCATGACTCCTTTGTTCGTCAATAATGGCCTTTTTTTCTGTCTATCGGGACATCAATGTGGTGTGCATTAGCATGAGGTCATTTGCAGCTTTTTTCCCGGAGAGCATATTTTCACCTTGTTTGATTGTGATGTCATATTTGTAAGGTTCTTCGTTGTTCAAAGCTCTAACTAGTTTCCACAGTTTGTTCCCTTCTTTATCTAGGTTGAGATTTTATGTTATTTGCTTCCAGCAGTCTCTTGTTGTTTGATTTAATGTTCTTTTGTACTTTGCAGTGGTTGCTTTGAGCAAGATGTTTGCTTCGGTTGTTTGTTCTGTCTCTGCCGTGTCTCTGGCTTCTGTTATCTCATCTTCAAGTTTTTGCAGTTCTTCAGTCCAGTATGGTTTATAGTTCTTTCTTGCCCTTCTCGGAGTGGTCTCAATAGCTGCTTGAAGTATTGCTCTATTAAAGCTTTCAATCATATTTTTCATGCTGTTGTTTCGTGTGCTGATGGTCTCACAAAGACTCAGTCAGCACTGCAAAACTGTCCCAGTCAGCTCTTTTGTTATTCCATCGGGGCAATGGTTTCACTTCATGGGAAACATACTCCATATTAACCACTAGCTTTATTGGTCTGTGGTCGCTGCCTGCTAGCTGGCCAAGTACCTGTCGGTTAATTTTGTGAAAGAAGTCCCCTGTGGCGAAACCTAGGTCTAGAGTGGAAGTGGTGTGCCATCTTCTAGAGTAGAAACTGGGTTTATCATCTGGCCTGTTGATAAGGTGTAGGATTGTGTCTATCTCTCAGACCTCCACTTCCTCTCCTCTACTGTCTGTAACCGGATATCCCCATCTTTCCGAGTGGCTGTTGAAGTCTCCGACCACTATGCAGTTTGAGCTCTTTATTTCCATAATTGCAAGTGAAAGGTATTTGCTCGGTGGGCCATATAAATTGTAGATACGCAAGTTCATGTCCTTTGACAGACATGTGGAGGCGGTGGCTTCGCCACCGCGCCACTATGCTATCTGGCTGCTCGTGCCACGGCCGGTGACTGATTGCTCGTGTCAGTCTTGTCTCTGAGATATAACCCCCTGCACCGGGTAGAGAGTATCAAACAAACCTCTTGGTATCGCACGCACGCCAAAGTGGGCCTGGTGTACCGTACCGCTGAGTCTAGGATGCTTCCTTGGGGTTGAAACAAAGCCCACAACTCACCTCTCATAACTGGCTCAAGGGTATGAGTGAATAACTCGTCCCCTAAAGGGCAAAAGAGTAATAACTCACGCCCAGGGATTAACAACAACAACAACAACAATGTCAACCCCTAAAATTTCCGACTGGTCGTTGAAGTTGACGGATACCTCGCTACTTGGTATTGAGTTTCGGGTAAGTAATAGCACACCTCCTTTGTGTCCTTTTCGATCGAGTCGGAAAGCCTGGTATCCTCTTATTGAGAATCTGTGGCTGCTGTTGAGATGTGTTTCGTGGATGCAAGCCACATCGATTTGATCCTGTCGTAGATTTTGGATAGGTGATTAAGATAGATTCTGGTCCCGTTTGAATAGAACTGGAAAAGGTGGTAACTCAGTGAGAGATAAGGTAAAGAAATAGATTTCACGAGTGAAATGGTGAAAGGTAGAATCTGTCCCTGGATTGAGAAGATACTCTAGTCCAGCCTATTTTACGACTGAAATTTGTTTATCAGACAGTTTACCTTTCGGTACATATTAACATATATACTATTAACCACTCACATACACACACACAGATAAGTGACGACAACTTGACGAACAAACGTGAAACTATATTAATGGAATAGGGATATTGGGCCGAGCTGATCAACACAGGTAATTAAGTTTTTATGTTAAGTTTATTTATCATAAAGAAAAAAATTCACAACATCTAGTATCAAATATTGGGAGCCGCGCTGGTGTAATGGCTTCGGCGTTGTACTGGCGACCAGGTGTTCATGGTTCAAACCCGGGCGTCGGCGTTTGAAGAAATGTTTACGGCCGGAAATTTGACTGAATAGCCTGAACGGCTCCTGTGATAAACCCTCTGTGGATGGGAAGGAGCGAAGCTCCTGACCGGGTTGGAAGGAAAGTCCTCAGGTTCCCCAGCCTCGCAATGACATGTCATTGGGCCGAAGGGCTGAAAGCCCAAAGGCCGCTGGTTAAAAAAAAAAAAAAAAAAAAAAAAAAAAAAAAGTATCAAATATAAAATCATAGGTTACAGAATTAATAAAGAAATAGACACATAAGTGCAATCCCCTCTGTTGAGACAAGATCCCACAAGAAGAAGTTAATTAACCCCCAAAAGGTCAAAAGGTTAGCATTATAGTATAGAATTTGACTACACTGTTGTCGTAGATTTTTTATAGGGGAATTAAAACATAGATTGGTCCCTTCTGAATAGGACTAGAACAGGTGATAGCTCAGTGGGAGATAAGGCAAAGAAATAGATTTTCACGAGTGAGATGATGGAAAATAGGTAGAGTCTGTCCCTGAAATCGAGAAACATCTCTCATTCAGCCTATCTCTACAACAAGACTTTGTTAGTCAGACAGTCTACCACACTATATATTAATATATATAGAAATTTATTTCTGTGTGTGAAGTTTCTTTATGATAAATAAAATTTACGTAAACTTTATTCACGTGTGTCGGTCAGCTTGTCCCAAAAGATCTCTATTCCATAGATATAGTTTTCACGAAGAGAAGTTATTAACCCCCAAGGAGTCAAAGGTGTTTACGCTATGGTCTAGGATTTCCCTCTACAATAAAGAACAGAGTTTATACGGTAATCTATTCTGAAAGGGACAGCATTAGCAAAACTTGCATAAAAATACAAAGTTAGTACATGGGGGTTATACAATGAAAGAATTATTTATCCCTGCTTTCTCTCGCTCTGACAGACCTGTGATCACAACCAGTCACTCTTACCTAATAGGTGCTTTCACAACAACTGGAACAATCGTAAGGTTCATGAAGCCCATCCAAGGTTTGGTTATCGGCGAATCAAACCCCAGTTTCTCCAAAGAATAATTAATTCAAATGATGGGAAACGCTTGATTCACTGCTGGTTGTAGGATGCTGATTTTGTCACTTTAATTTTTTGTCCAGGTAGTAAAATAATTAAGAGATCTAATGTTCACGGGGTACAGTAGCTTGGAATCTTCAATCGTTAAATCAAGTGTCAGGTAAATAAATCTGTTCCAGATAAATCTTCTTCACAACACAGTGGTCGTTATTCAGATAATGTCAATGTTTGAGTTTATCGCCACAACTGGCTGAAAGTATATGAACTTGGGAAGAGAAATCTGGATATTCTATAAGTCCAGTTACAATTTATTCTTAATATTCTTTGGGTTGGTACTCTGTCTCTTTCTGGGTGTAAACCACGAGGCCAAACAGGTCACCTTGAAAAAACTCGATATTTATATCAGAATGTTCTTTTGTAAAGTTATTCTCAGATTCATATGGAAGCCACTGGTAAGGTTTAGGGTTTGACCCAATACTTTGTGAAGGAGAAAAAGATACAAATACTTAACATAATATAGTATACACAATCCTATCCTTACCCCGCGTAACATAGAATATATTTATCCACTTCGGTTATTTAACTTTAAATTATAAACTACAAGCTTAGAGCTTGTCTTATCGTTTAAAAACTTCCGTCAAATAAATTTTAGTCATTTAAAAAAATCAGTCATCCTGAATTAGAAATAAATACATATTTCGTCAATACTCATGATGAATCAGTGCATTTACTTAGTTGGTTAAAATATTCTCTGACTGGTTACTAGCAGTTAATAAAATTTGTATTATAGCTGGAAGAGTTTAGATAGAAATTAATATCTGTTCTGCTAGCCACTTTAACACAGTAAAACCTAGAGAAATATAATTGACGATTTTACCACTTAAATCACTCCAACTACTAGTAGATATATTTTCTTCACACAAACTTCTAAGACTATTCTCCAACGAAAAACTAAGAACTTCACTTAATACAAAGGATTCTAGAATTCGAGCTAGATGTCTTTACAGTCTGATGAGTACTGGATAAATTTTAGTTAGCCTGCTGGGGTTTATATATACTGTATATCTGAAATCACAGGGGATGAAATTATTCACCGAAAACGAGACTATCTGCCAGATGTTAGCTCCTACGGATAATTCTTCGTTCAATCTGCCAATCAAAGATCTTTCTCACACTAAAGCCGAAATCCAGACTCTCTCTGTTGCGTATGGACTCGCTTGAGATCCGGCGTAACGTAATTTGCTAGTCAGTGCAAATTTTATACGTCTCTGCTTCGTATGGCCATTTCTAGCGAGCAGTGTCCTTTCATCTGGCAATTCTCCGTGTTTAATTACTGTACTCTAGTGAACGGATTATAAGGGAGGTAATAAAAATTATCCGCTCTTGATCGCTATCTGATCCTATCCAACGAGTTTCAATCACTGGTGTTAAAAATAAATTACAGATCAACGTAGCTAATAGGTCTGCTCGAGAACATACATCAAAGAAATAGCGAACAGCAATAGAATGTGTGCTAAATGAATAGTTTATGTTATCGAACCAGGCGTAGGTGAAAGTCGGGTAAAAGAAAAGTGAAGATAAAGAAATAGATAGATGAAAACTATTTTCATAATCTGTCACAGACGCCCCCGCTTAAAGATATGAAACCACTTCATGTCTACTTTATGGAAATAGATTTCCTATATCTGTAGCTTCCGGGTGACTGTTGTCTTTCCTCTCATCTTCCCCCTCCGTCCCTCTCCAATTCCTACTCATGAAGTCTACTCCAACTTTTTTCTTTCTCTGGGATGTATTCCGTTTGCGCTTGAAAGAGTGTCGCCGAGTTTGACGTTGCTGAAAGATTCCGTGTTTTTGCAGTGTTAATTCCCTGCAACTATCGCCATCTTCGTCAGTTATGGCGATCGACAGGAGATGTTCGGAGGATGGCACTGGTCTTTCCAAGTATTTATTTAACAGTTTTACATGGTAGACATTCTCCTTTCCTTTAATAGAGATCTGGTAGTTAGCCCTTGAGATCTTTTTAAGGACGGTAAACGGCCCTTGCCATCCGATACGTAGTTTGTTGTTCCCGGTTGGGAGTAGCAACAAAACTTTATCTCCTGCTTGCAATTCTCTTTCTTTCGCGGCTTTCCGTTATGTACTCTTAGTGTACTGAATGAGGTCAGCTGTGAAGGTCCCTGAATATAACAAATATTATGGTAAGTTTACAGGGTACCTTTCTGCTACCACCTTTATGATCTCATTCAGAATTATTCTTTGACTAGAATGTATGATGACTACGTTTTAAGTCTAGGGTTATGAACATGTAGTGTAATGTTGCATTAACCAACTACACATAAAAACAACTATTTTATTATACAACACAACACAACAGTACTACGACAATCACATACAAAATACACTTTAAAAGACTATCTTAAGTAAGTCAGTGGTTGAATTTTGGGTAAACGTTAAATTTTTACAATTTATAGTCCTGGTTCTAGTTTGTTTTGAATCAGGACTGACAATCAAAAGTGAAATCAAAAGAATTATTTTCATCAATTAAATAACACCATGGATCTTCTGTCCATAATACAAATGTTATTATATTATAAGTGTGTAGATGTAGTTTTCTAACTTAGGTTAATACTGGTATATAATGGTAGGTTGTTGGTTAACATCACCCCCTATTGTTTATTTTCTTTTCGTTTGACACTAGTGGAATGTTTATTCAATATTCACAGTCTTTATTTTAAAACTAGAGGTTTAGGTTCCTGGTGCCGAATAGGCACTTATCTTCAAAGGATAATACCGGTAGATCTTTTCATATGCTCGCTGGACAATCTGTTACACTTCTTGAAAGGTAATGGCGGTCTGTATGTGCCCGAAATATGCAAACAGTGTCAGGAATCGATCAGTTCCCAAGAGCTTGGTACTACGTTAATGTCAGTACCAAAACCCTTGAAATAAGAAGGTTATGCGTCCTTCTTTATAACAAGTATACAGTAATATTCCACAATTAATTACAGGCACAGTACAAACAAACAAATAGGGTCAGCTCTTTATGACAACCTATTTCACCATTATATTTTGAGGTGACAATGTATACCAGTATTCCTCTCCCCTAATGGTTACAACGCCTCTACAATTCCAGTAGTAATCTTTTCCATACAATAGGATAGGTGTTATGCTCCTTGATGACAATCATATATAATCTTGTAGTTCTACACCTCTCTGATAGTCTATCATATGATGGATCAATCTCTAGGCTCTGCCTAAGTCTGCCATGGACCCACTTACTTACAGTCGTATGTTAATATCTCACATTCAAATTTTATTTTAAATAAAATGTTAATAAAATTAATCTTACCACAAATTTCAATGAAATATACACAAGCGAACGATGACTGGCAAACAATTATGGCACAATTTAGATCTGCCTTCTGTCCAGACTGCTTTCTATAGATTTGACAAGCACAAGCCTGATCTCATCGCTCCTTGTTCAACAGAAATTTTTCACAAAATGGCAACGAGCAGTCTACGTTTCCGATAAAATATAATGCATTGGCCAATGGGACCATGCACACATTTATTTTTGAATTAAACTTTAAAAAAACAAAATCTTAAACTACTATGTTTACTACTGCAAATATATTTTTAGTTTTATGTCCATCAATCCTATCTCGCCTTCCTTTAACCTACAGCCAATCAAATTACAGGTACCTTTTAGTCCTTATTTCCCCCAAAAGCTTTTTTCAAAACATGCTATGAAAAAAAAAAAAATAAGCTGGCATGATTTTTTTCCGTCAGTCCTTCTTACAATACATAGTATTTTTGCCAATATCTTGGTTATTAATTGTACTAGTGGGTAACTGACACCATATTATTGCTCAGGAAATCATAAGGCATCCGAATATATAATTTTTATGGCCCTATGTATTATGGTTCATAATTCTATATTTTTTCTATGTTAGTCGTTCAAATCTAGAAACTGCCACCTGTTCACTTCTTTTTACAACTATTTTCAAACTAAAAACGAGAATCGTCTGTAGTCCGTTAGAAGTACGTCATTTTTTTTTATAAGAGCTAAGGCTGTCTGCGTGACCAATTTGACGAACATTTTTTAGTTTTAGTATCGTAATTTGAAAATCGCCCAAGGCTATGTCGCGCGAGTTGGCTTTTTGAAATCAACGCGAGACGGCGTACCCTAGGTTCTGTCTTTCCATCCCTTCCCTCCCTTTCTTTTATTCTATCACTCTGTCGTCTTGGAAATACGACTTGAACTTGCAAAAGTGTTACATTTAATCTCAAGGACGAATTAGGAAAAGACAGTATCCCCCATTCGGCTATTAGGCTTATCAAAAACCCGCATACTGGCTGGCGTGGGGGAAGAAAACGCTGGACTCAATTTTTTATTTTCTATCTTATTTTTGACTTTATGCACTATAATGTTACTTAATTTAGCTATTGTATTTAGAATATCGTCACACATCTCCCCACTTTAGAACAGACTACCTAATGTCAGTTCATAATTCGAAATACACATAGATAAATTTAAATCATTATGCCTGGTGACTACTCGGATTTTCGTCGTATGGGTGTCTACTTAAAAAATCTGCACCTTCGTTTTTCGACCCGGGGATATATTCTATGATGAATTGGTATGGCTGTAAGAGCAACGACCAACGTAATAATCTAGCATTTTCATGCTTTGATTGCGACAGAAATACGAGGGGTTTATGATCTGTTTGGACCTTGAATGATCTCCCATAGAGATAGATCTGGAACTTTTTAATAGCCCATATCAAAGCCAGACATTCCTTTTCACTAGTTGAATATTTTTGTTCCGCTGTGTTCAACTTACGGCTAGCATAAGCAACTGGGGTTAATTCCTCTTCAAGTGAATTGGACCTTTGCAATAGGGCTGCCCCTCATCCGATGTTGCTAGCGTCCGTTCTCACAACAAATTCTTGACTCAAGTCAGGCAATTTCAATATAGGCTTGCTTGTGAGTTTCTTTTAACTCTTGATAAGCCGATTCACACTGCGCGGACCAAGTAATTTTATCAGGATTTCCCTTGCGCGTTAAATCCGTCAGTGGTGCACATATCGAGTTAAAATTTTTAGTACACATCTGGTAAAAACCACACAACGAGACAAAAGATCTCACATCTTTTTTTGTCTGTGGCCTCGGAGCTTTCTGCAATTTCTCCAAGTTCTTGGGGTCAGGGGTCATGCTTCCCTGATATACTGTGTGTCCCAAGAATTCCAGCTCTTCACATCCAATACAACATTTGGTCGGTCTAGCCCTCAGGTTTGCCTCCCTGAGTCTATCCAACAACATATTCAGAGAGTTAATGTGTTCCTCTAATGTTTCTGTAGCAATGAGAATATCATCCATGAAATTCGTGATACATGGATTATTCAGGGGATCCAACAATTTTCGCATCATCCTAGAAAACACACTGGGAGCATTTTTCAACCCAAACGGCAGCATGTTGAATTCATAATGCCCTTCCGAGGTGCTAAAGGCTAAATACTGTCGAACCTCAGGTTTTACGGGAATCTGATAATAGCCTCTACTCAGATCCACCTTAGAGAAATATTTGGCTTTGTTCAGCCTAGCAATTAGGTGATTTATATCAGGTAATGGATCCACCTGACCTTCTGTGACAGCATTCAGTTTCCTGTAATCTATACACAGTCTGTGTTCCCCACAGGGTTTCCTCAACAGAACCACACCAGAACTATGCGGAGATTCACTGTGTGAAATAATTCCTTCTTTCAACAAATACTCTATCTCCTCCTTTAAAGCTTTTTCCTTAGCGAAAGGAATAGAATAGGCTCTCATACAGATTGGTGTTGGGTCTATAAGTTTCATATCATATTCCAACAAATTTGTATGCCCCGGTTTGTCCGTTAACACATCTGTATGATCATCCAGAACCTTTTGAACCCTCTCCCTCTGATTTTTCGTTAAGTGTTTACTGATTTTTACCTGTGCGGCTGTCTCACAGGGATGTAGGGGATATTCATGAGAGGTGAGTGGTTCGTTTTTCATTCCCGTTGCGATAGACAAGGTTAGTAAGTGTGTCTCGTCCTGATTTTCTCTTTCCAGATATTTCTTCAGGAGATTCACATGATAGATTTTCTCTTTCCCCTTCTTAACTATCTTATAATTTGTTCTAGACACCTTCTCTAGGACTGTATATGGACCTTGCCATCCAATTTGCAACTTGTTACTGCTGCCGGGCAATAGAAGGAGCACCTTCTCTCCCACGGCTAAGTCTCCATCCTTCGCTTTCTTTTTATAATAGGCAGCATGCTTTTTTCTGGCTTGTCTCAAATTATCATTAGCAAGTTTCCAGCCAGTTTTAAGACGAGTGGTCAGCTCGTTCACATATTGATATGATGAGGTAATATTTTCTTCTGCCTTATCACCAGTCCACGTCCTTAACAATGTTACATATGGACCATTAATTTTTCTGACATATTTTTCATAATATTGGAAGCCTTGTGTTGAGGACGTTTCTACCTTGTATCATCACATAAGAATCTACCACTACCAATTCTTTTCTTGGGATTTTCTTCCCACTTTAAGTTCCTTGTGAGAGATCCTCTCTCTCTTTTATGGTCACCCAGTTCACATAATTCCGACCGAGGGACTGTCGGCTTATTCTGGGGTAAAACCACTTTTTGTACTCGATACAGAGTTGCCATTTTAATACATTCAAGTGAAGACTGTGTGTGAAAAGGGGGTTCCCATTCCACATTGTCTACTTTATTACAGCTATTTTTATTTCCAGGCCTAAGTTTGCCCCGTGGCGTGTCTAGGTCCTGAACAGTTTTCCCACGTGTGGGTGTTCCCTCGTGAAATTGGCCGCAGTTCTCCACAAAATTCTCAATAACTATCTTTACATCTGGCCAATATTAATATTTAGAAACGTTTTGGCAGATGGTACCTTTTTTCTCATGGTCACCATCTTTCCCAACATGTAAGCTCCTTATTACATCTGCCCTATATGCCTTAGGAAGTACCAACTGTCCGTGACCATTGGATCCAGTTTCGGTCTTCCTATACAACAATTTGTTCTTCATATAGAAGTCTCCCTTGCCTGGAGGTGTATGACATTTGGGCAATTTCTTAAAACAAGGCTTGAGGGTCTTATCCTCAGCCTGCGCCTTCCTCATCTCATCTGGATGGGTATTTATAGGATTATCCTCCTCCTTTTTGGACTGTGATCTGGTCTGCACTGTTGCCATGATCACAGGTCTCTTGGGATTCCCCAAGAAGACATATCTACACCCCAATATCAAAGGGTAGATTGGTTCATTTATCACTGCTGCTTTGATGATTCCTTCCACATATCGCATTTTTACATTAATCCTGGCGATGGGAAGTGTCATGGTCGCTACGTCCTTGGTTGCAGCTTGGATCGCCACTGTTTCTGTGGTGTATTGATCTGCTTGCACCAGGTGAGAACTCACAACTGAATCAAAATCCAATCCAGTATCATACAGGCAACTTATGGTGACTCCATTACATATTACTTCTTCACACACTGGGGGGTGATAAGGTTCCTGCTGTTTAGTAGGGTTGGCCTTTACTCCCTTTTTCCCCGTTTTCATTGCAGCGAAGGAAGGAGGTTTCCTTTTACACACTTCGGTGTTATGGTTGTCCATCTTACACCATCTACAATATAATCTACCTTTATGAAAAGGTTTTCTTTCCTCATATTTTCTTTCATTGAATTGTGGGTTTTTATTTCTATAATCATTGCGTGGCCTATCAAAATGTTGCTTACCTTTGTTACCCTGATCTTTGTTGTCAAATCTATTAGAGTTTTGTGGAGCCTTATAATTGTCTACCTGTTTCTTTTTTGTGCCAGCTACCTCTGCTTGGGCTGCCTGATACCTCTCAGCGACATTGAGTAACTCACCCAGCCTCTCTGCACCTTGTTCCATGAGAAACTTTCTCAAGTCTGGAGCCATGGACTCTCTCAATTGCTCAATAAGGATCAATTCTTTAAGAACTTGGGTTTTCCCCAGAGCAGTCCATTTCTCCAAGTAGGTCTCTAAACGCGCAGAGAACTGGTGATAGGTCTCACCCGACAGTAGCTTGGCATTTCTAAATTTTTTTCTTTAAAATTCTCCATTCTTTTCATACCTTAGCAAAAGAGCCTGCTTTAAAATGTCATAATTGTCTTCGTCATACCTGCTCATTTTAACAAAAACTTCATAAGCTGCTCCCCTAAGACCCTGGGATAACTTTAGGCTCCACCTTTCTTTCTCTAAACCATACGTGGTAGCCAAAAGTTCAAACCTACCCAGAAAACCTTTCTATGTCATCGTCTTTCACAACAAAATGGTCTAAATGAAAACCCATAGCTGAGGTTGAGGCTCCCTGACTAGCAGTGGCATCGGAGGTAGAGGGGCTGGCACCATTTTCAGGAGCATGGCCTTGTAATTCCAACTCCCTTAGTCGTAACTCGTGCTCCCTCTGCAATCTCCTATCTTCTGCTTCCCTTTCAGCCTTTTTTCTTCTCTTTCTGCAGCTAATCTCTTTTCTTCTCTTTCTGTAGCTAATCTCTTTTCTTCTCTTTTTGTAGCTAATCTTCTTTCCTCTGCTTCTCTTTCGGCCTTTTTTTCTTCTAATTGGAGCCTTTTAATCTCCGCCTCCCTATCCGCCTCCAATGCCCTAGCCTCTTTGTCAGCCTCAATCTGCAACCTCTTAATTTCTTTTTCAGCCTCTAACTTTCTTTCTGCTTCTTTCTCTAATCTTTTATCTTCTCTGGCAATAAATTTATCAACCTGTGAGGTTACATACTGGACTAGCTCTGGCCCATCCATGCCCATTTCTTTAGCAGTCTGCACAGCAGCAGATCGAAACTTTGCCAGATCAGCCATTCTGTACTATGCAAACCTTTAAAATTTCTAACTTGACAAATTTCTAATTATGACTAACAATTTCTAATTATGACTAACAACAACCACAGGCACTGATAGCTCAACCACTATTTAAATTCCACAAAAGAATACTTTTAGTTTTTTTTTTACAGGTAATTAAAAATCCCGGGACCTGAGACCCTAATATAATTGACAATATTATACGAATGTAAAAATCCCGGAAGCGAACTACCCAATATATGTGGTGGATTTGATGTTAAAAAATGTTGTTGTTATGTACTCTTAGTGTACTGAATGAGGTCAGCTGTGAAGGTCCCTGAATATAACAAATATTATGGTAAGTTTACAGGGTATCTTTCTGCTACCACCTTTATGATCTCATTCAGAATTATTCTTTGACTAGAATGTATGATGACTACGTTTTATGTCTAGGGTTATGAATATGTAGTGTAATGTTGCATTAACAAACTACACATATAAACAACTATTTTATTATACAACACAACACAACAGTACTACGACAATCACATACAAAATACACTTTAAAAGACTATCTTAAGTAAGTCAGTGGTTGAATTTTGGGTAAACGTTAATTTTTTACAATTTATTGTCCTGGTTCTAGTTTGTTTTGAATCAGGACTGACAATCAAAAGTGAAATCAAAAGAATTATTTACATCAATTAAATAACACCATGGATCTTCTGTCCATAATACTGTACAAATGTTATTATATTATAAGTGTGTAGATGTAGTTTTCTAACTTAGGTTAATACTGGTATATAATGGTAGGTTGTTGGTTAACATCACTCCCTATTGTTTATTTTCTTTTCGTTTGACACTAGTGGAATGTTTATTCAATATTCACAGTCTTTATTTTAAAACTAGAGGTTGAGCTTCCTGGTGCCGAACAGGCACTTATCTTCGAAGGATAACACCGGTAGATCTTTTCATATGCTCGCTGGACAATCTGTTACACTTCTTGAAAGGCAATGGCGGCCAGTATGTGCCCGAAATATGCAAACAGTGTCAGGAATCGATCAGTTCCCAAGAGCTTGGTACTACGTTAATGTCAGTACCAAAAACCCTGAAATAAGAAGGTTATGCGTCCTTCTTTATAACAAGTATACAATAATATTCCACAATTAATTACAGGCACAGTACAAACAAACAAATAGGGTCAGCTCTTTATGACAACCTATTTCACCATTATATTTTGAGATGACAATGTATACCAGTATTCCTCTCCCCTAATGGTTACAACGCCTCTACAATTCCAGCAGTAATCTTTTCCATACAATAGGATAGGTGTTATGCTCTTTGATGACAATCATATATAATCTTGTAGTTCTACACCTCTCTGATAGTCTATCATATGATGGATCAATCTCTAGGCTCTGCCTAAGTCTGCCATGGACCCACTTACTTACAGTCGTATGTTAATATCTCACATTCAAATTTTGTTTTAAATAAAATGTTAATAAAATCAATCTTACCACAAATTTCAATGAAATATACACAAGCGAACGATGACTGGCAAACAATTATGGCACACTTTAGATCTGCCTTCTGTCCAGACTGCTTTCTATAGATTTGACAAGCACAAGCCTGATCTCATCGCTCCTTGTTCAACAGAAATTTTTCACAAAATGGCAATGAGCAGTCTAAGTTTCCGATAATATATAATGCATTGGCCAATGGGACCATGCACACATTTATTTTTGAATTAACCTTTAAAAAAAATTAAAATCCCAAACTACTATGTTTACTACTGCAAATATATTTTTAGTTTTAGGTCAACCAATCCTATCTCGCCTTCCTTTAACCTACAGCCAATCAAATTACAGGTACCTTTTAGTCCTTTTTCCCCCAAAAGCTTTTTTCAAAACATGCTATGAAAAAAAAAAAAAAAATAAGCTGGCATGATTTTTTTCCGTCAGTCCTTCTTACAATACATAGTATTTTTGCCAATATCTTGGTTATTTATTGTACTAGTGGGTAACTGACACCATATTATTGCTCAGGAAATCATAAGGCATTCGAATATATAATTTTTATGGCCCTATGTATTATGGTTCAAAATTCCATATTTTTTTCTATGTTAGTCGTTCAAATCTAGAAACTGCCACCTGTTCACTTCTTTTTACAACTATTTTCAAACTAAAAACGAGAATCGTCCGTAGTCCGTTAGAATTACGTCATTTTTTTATAAGAGCTAAGGCTGTCTGCGTGACCATTTTGACGAACATTTTTTAGTTTTAGTATCGTAATTTGAAAATCGCCCAAGGCTATGTCGCGCGAGTTGGCTTTTTGAAATCAACGCGAGACGGCGTACCCTAGGTTCTGTCTTTCCATCCCTCCCCTCCTTTTCTTTTATTCTATCACTCTGTCGTCATGGCAATGCGACTTGAACTTGCAAAAGTGTTACATTTAATCTCAAGAACGAATTAGGAAAAGACAGTATCCTCCATTCGGCTATTAGGCTTATCAAAAACCCGCATACTGGCTGGCGTGGGGGAAGAAGACGCTGGACTCAATTTTTTATTTTCTATCTTATTTTTTACTTTATGCACTATAATATTACTTAATTTAGCTATTGTATTTAGAATATCGTCACACTTGTCCCAGTTTACATAGCATCATGTTGAGGTTTCCGTTGGCACGTTCTACTAACCCACTTCCGGCCGGACTATAAGGGCTTATGTAGATGTGCTGGTTCCTCAAGATCTTAACGATCTCCTCCATTAACAGGTTACTGTATGGGGATCCGTTATCCGTCAACACTTGTTGAGGGAATCCCATCCGTGTAAAAATCTGCACAAGGGCTTCTGCGACATGCTTGGAATCCATGCGTGTTAGCGGTATAGCTTCTGCCCATAAAGTGCATGTGTCAACTAAGGTCAGGATTAACCTGTACCTTCTTTTAGTCCTTTCTAAGGGTCCTAAAATGTCGATCACAACCTGTTCAAATGGTGTCCCCACTACTGGCATTTCACCCATGGAAACTGCGGGCGTTAAATGCTTGCGTGCAACCCATTGGCACTTGGCGCAGAATTTCACGTACCTGATAATATCAGAGTTCATTCCTGGCCACCAATAGTGAGTCTGTATTCGCTGATTTGTGGCGTTCTGTCCCATATGTCCGCTAAAGGGAAGAGAGTGCCCCATTTCTAAGATTTGGCTTCTGTACTGTTTCGGTACTAGGAGCTGATTAAAACCTTGTTCAGGCTTGCCCGTTCTGCGATAAAGTACGCCATCCTTAGAAAAAAAAATGTCCCCGTGGTGTCTAGGGTCCTTAGCCATGGGCAGTTTACTAGAGGAGGGTGCCAAGGTAGGGTCCTTTTGTTGCGCCTCTTTAAGTTCCTTAGGTAACAAATTAGGCGCAGGCTCCCGTTCCTTCTTGGTTTGCCCTCTTGTGGTTACTGCTGCCACAATCGGCTCTTCCGGTTTCCCAATAAACACATATCTGCCGCCAAGTATGACTGAGTAGATCGGGTCATCCATAACAGCCGCTTTGATCACATCTCTGACAAAATCAGAGTGGATCTCCACCAATGCGATGGGAAGCGTTGTTGGTGTATCACTCTTAAAAACTCCACAAAGTTTAACGCTTTCTTCTGTATCTTGACCGGGTTTAACCAGGTGCCTGGCAACAATGCAATCATAAGAAAGCCCCGTGTCAAAAAGACAATAAGTTGAAGACCCGTTCAAAATAACAGTTCCTCGCGTTGAGGGCCTCTCTCCCTAGGGTTGAGAATCACTGACATTAATTCTACCTTGCGAGACTGTTTGCAAGCATCCGATGCGTTTAGGCTCGGTGTGCTCGCTCTGATCATATGTCCCGTGCGCAGGGGTTTTTCCTTTGTCACCTTGTCCTTTCTGACCGCGCTGCCATGCAGGACGGTCTGGTTAATCAGACTGTTTGTTGTTGGTTGGGTATTTGTTTTTGTGGAACTTAGATTTTTCAGGGGGGGGGATTCTGGAGTCCAGTTTCTCTGTGGTTATGCTGCTGAGAAGAATGGGAAGATTGATCTAGATTATTCTTCCGAGAAAGGTCTTCTGTCGGTTTACGTTTTGCGGCCGGCAGTTCGGCCAGCGCATTATTATATCGCTCAGACATTTCCAAAATGTCTTCCAGCTTCTCTGCACCCTGCTCAGCTAGAAATCTACGTGTTTCACTCGACAAAGTATTCTTTATCTGTTCGGTTATAACGAACTCCTCAAGTCCTTCATAGGTAGAGGCGAGCTGCGAGAGCTCCAGGCACTTAGTCAAGTATCCCTTTACACGAGAAGAGAACTGCTGAAAAGTTTCAGAGCTCTCATTTCTGCTGTTACGGAACAGTTGCAAACATTTGCGAGCGTTCATTTCAAAGCGCTCAAGCAAAGCCTTCTTCAACACGTCATAATTTTCTTGTTAGCTGCTTTCCAATTTTGCATACGCCTCATAAGCAGACCCTTTTAAAACCTGGGAAAGTTTCAAACACCAATGCGACCTCTCTAAACCGTACAGATTGGCCTTTTTCTCAAATCTTTCTAGATACGTGTCAATCTTCTCATTAGGACATGGGAAAGATTCTAGAGCAAAAGACATAACAATGAGTTGAGGAGATTGAGTGTTAGAAGGATCAGTTAGCTGAGATTGAGGTAGAGAGTCACCATTACTGGAGGTAGAGGCAGCACCACGACTTTGGACTTCTAGAGTTTTAAGCGCTAACTCGTGCTGTCTCTCCTTCTCTCTTTCCTCCTGCTGTGCCCTGGGAATTTCCATTTCTGCCTCAATTTTCTTCTGCTCCACAGATTCGTCTGCTTTCCTCTCCGCGTCATATCTGTCAATTTCGTCCCTGACAAAAGCTTTCGCTTCTTCTCCATCCAATCCCTCTTCCCTTGCTTCGTCTCTGAGCATCTGCTTAAGCTTTGCACGCTCTGCCATTGTAAATAGCTGACTGTGACTTACCCGAGAAAGAAGCAAGAAAGAGGATACACTGGTTCCCTACCACTTATGAGAAATTACACACCAAAATAATGTTATTGAACTGGGATACCTGCTCCTTCTAATTATCTAACTCTAGCTGCTATTAACTGGCAATTAAGCTCCTAATGCAGACGACTACGCCAAATAAATGGTAGTCAGATTACTCACTGAGAAAAAAACTAAGTTTCTAAAGAGAAACCAAAAAACATTTTCTGGCAAAAATTGTTAAGGAGAAGAAAAAAATCCCTTAAATTTTAAATCCACTATCAAGTTCACCTCTGAAGTCAGTTAGGGTAAGGGAGGCAATTTACTGGACGTAAGTCCGAACGCACTCCTTCGCTTAGCTCAACCACCTTTCTGCTTTACTAACTCTGTGATTGTTACACAATCACACAATACCAGCGGCTTTGTATTACAAAATCAATACATAACATACTCTGACAAAGATCACCTTGTAAATCAATTGGATATATATATACTCTAAACAATGCTTTGGAAAAACAATAGCTATATTTGTGTGGTCAGCAAGCCAATAAACAGATCGTTAGTCAAGGGATAATTATTTTTAATGATAATAAATCTCACGAGACAATCACACTCTTACTGTAACTAGTCTATAAAGATTATCAGATGAAAATCCCGGTAAAGGAGAAATTTCTGTCGTACTTGCTCAGGATTAGAGTTCAATTCCCGGAAAACGAGCACCCATTTGTCGTACTCGCTCAGGGTTAGAGTTCAATTCCCGGAAAACGAGCCCACATTTGTCGTAGATTTTTGATAGGGGAATTAAGACATAGATTGGTCCCTTCTAAATAGGACTAGAACAGGTGATAGCGCAGTGGGAGATAAGGCAAAGAAATAGATTTTCACGAATGAGATGGTAGAAAATAGGTAGAGTCTTCCCTGAAATCGAGAAACTTCTCTCATTCAGCCTATCTCTACAACAAGACTTTGTTAGTCAGACAGTCTACCACACTATATATTAATATATATATATATATATATATATATATATATATATATATATATATATATATATATATATATATATATCACCACTCACATCTACACACCCACAGATACGTGACGACAATTAGACGCACAGAAGTGAAATCGATATCTATGGAATAGAGATCTTTTGGGACAAGCTGACCGATACACGTGAATAAAGTTTATGTAAATTTTATTTATCATAAAGAAACTTCACACACAGAAATAAATTTCGAATATCAATCAAATACAGTAAAACATAAGTTAATGAATTAATTAAAGAGTTAAACTCATAAGTGTAATCCTCCCTCCCTCTGTTGAGACAAGATCCCGTTAGAAGAGAAGTTATTAACCCCCTAAGAGTCAAAGGTGTTTACGCTATGGTCTAGGATTTACCTCTACAATAAAGAACAGAGTTTATACGGTAATCTATTCTGAAAGGGACAGCATTAGCAAAACTTGCATAAAAATACAAAGTTAGTACATGGGTTATACAATGAAAGAATTATTTATCCCTGCTTTCTCTCGCTCTGACAGACCTGTGATCACAACCAGTCACTCTTACCTAATAGGTGCTTTCACAACAACTGGAACAATCGTAAGGTACATGAAGCCCATCCAAGGTTTGGTTATCGGCGAATCAAACCCCAGTTTCTCCAAAAAAGAATTAATTCAAATGATGAGAAACGTTTGATTCACTGCTGGTTGTAGGATGCTGATTTTGTCACTTCAATTTTTTGTCCAGGTAGTAAAAAAATTAAGAGATCTAATGTTCACGGGGTACAGTAGCTTGGAATCTTCAATCGTTAAATCGAGTGTCAGGTAAATAAATCTGTTCCAGATAAATCTTCTTCACAACACAGTGGTCGTTATTCAGATAATGTCAATGTTTGAGTTTATCGTCACAACTGGCTGAAAGTATATGAACTTGGGAAGTAAAATCTGGATATTCTATAAGTCCAGTTACAATTTATTCTTTGGGTTGGTACTCTGTCTCTTTCTGGGTGTAAACCACGAGGCCAGACAGGTCACCTTGAAAAAACCCGATATTTATATTAGAATGTTCTTTTGTAAAGTTATTCTCAGATTCATATGGAAGCCACTGGTAAGGTTTAGGGTTTGACCCAATACTTTGTGAAGGAGAAAAAGATACAAATACTTAACATAATATAGTATACACAATCCTATCCTTACCCCGCGTAACATAGAATATATTTATCCACTTCGGTTATTTAACTTTAAATTATAAACTACAAGCTTAGAGCTTGTCTTATCGTTTAAAAACTTCCGTCAAATAAATTTTAGTCATTTAAAAAAATCAGTCATCCTGAATTAGAAATAAATACATATTTCGTCAATACTCATGATGAATCAGTGCATTTACTTAGTTGGTTAAAATATTCTCTGACTGGTTACTAGCAGTTAATAAAATTTATATTATAGCTGGAAGAGTTTAGATAGAAATTAATATCTGTTCTGCTAGCCACTTTAACACAGTAAAACCTAGCGAAATATAATTGATTTTACCACTTAAATCACTCCAACTACTAGTAGATATATTACCTTCACACAAACTTCTAAGACTATTCTCCAACGAAAAACTAAGAACTTCACTTAATACAAAGGATTCTAGAATTCGAGCTAGATGTCTTTACAGTCTGATGAGTACTGGATAAATTTTAGTTAGACTGCTGGGGTTTATATATACTGTATATCTGAAATCACAGGGGATGAAACTATTCACCACAAACCAGACTATCTGCCAGATGTTAGCACCAACGGAGAATTCTTCGTTCAATCTGCCAATCAAAGATCTTTCTCACACTAAAGCCGAAATCCAGACTCTCTCTGTTGCGTATGGACTCGCTTGAGATCCGGCGTAACGTAATTTGCTAGTCAGTGCAAATTTTATACGTCTCTGCTTCGTATGGCCATTTCTAGCGAGCAGTGTCCTTTCATCTGACAATTCTCCGTGTTTAATTACTGTACTCTAGTGAACGGATTACAAGGGAGGTAATAAAAATTATCTGCTCTTGATCGCTATCTGATCCTATCCAACGAGTTTCAATCGCTGGTGTTAAGAATAAATTACAGATCAACGTAGCTAATAGGTCTGCTCGAGAACATACATCAAAGAAATAGCGAACAGCAATAGAATGCGTGCTAAATGAATGGTTTATGTTATCAAACCAGGCGTAAGTGAAAGTCGGGTAAAAGAAAAGTGAAGATAAAGAAACAGATAGATTAAAACTATTTTCGTAATCTGTCACAACTGTAAAGAACAGTGTTCCCAATTAATCTATTCTGAAAGTAACAGTATTAGCAAACAAAAGAAATACAAAACAAAGTGAGTATCATGATTATACAATAGAAGAATTATTCACTCCTTCTTTCTCTCGCTTCAGACAGACAGTGGCCACGTTCATTCGTTCTTACCTAACTGTTGATTAACAACATCTTGAACATATCTCCATGGTACAAACAGCAAATCCGGTGTTGGTTGTTTTGGCAAAGTAAGCCCCAGCTCCTCCAAGTTTGATTAACCCGGTTATTTGTTGAACGCTTTGTTCGTTACTGTTAATTGGATCTGTTTATTTCATATCAATTAGTCCAGGTAGGAAAGTAATTATGACTTCTAGTGTTCACAGTGTCATTAGCTTGTAATTCCAATACTTAAAGAGAATGTCAGGTATGTAAATCTCTCGGGATAAAAAAAATCCTCATCACACCATTGTTGACAATTTCGCCACAGCGGGCTGAATGTATATGAAAATGGAAAAAAGAAATCTGGATAGATATAGGTCCAGTTACAATTATTTTTATAGTCTTTTGTTGGTACTCTCTCTCTTTCTGGGTAAAACAAGAGGGCCGAACAGGTCAACCTCGAAGACCCGCTATTTGCATAAGAGTGTTTGTTTTCCGTCTATTGGACTTAGACTTCGACCCGTTTTCTCAGATTTAGGCCGCTGGTAGTTTTGGGTTGTGATCCGTACTGGATTTTAGGAAGAAAATACATAACATTTAATCACAATATCAGTATCTATCCTAACCCGCGTAACGGTATAATTTAATATTCACATTTAATTAGAAACCAAAAGTGTATATCTTATTTTATCGTTAACAAAAACCCCGTGAAATAAGCGCTAGTCATTTATAAAATTACTCATAATGAATTAGAAATAAATATATATTTCGTCATTGCTCATAATGAATAGTGCATTTACTCATCAATTAAAATATCTCTTACTGGTTAATAGCAATTAATTGAATTTTCGTTACAGCTGAAAGAATTATATATATATATATATATATATATATATATATATATATATATACATATATATATATATATATATATATATATATATATATATATATATATATAAAATAGGTAGAAATTCGCTAGTCAGTGCTAGATATAGCGCCTTCGCCCAGATTTTGGGGGATTCTGCGGTCGATTCATGAATCAAAGTTTTATTTCACGCTTATGCCGACCGCAGACTCTTCGCTAGCGAACGGACTTGCTTTTGATCATGTGTCTCTCACTGTAGCTAATTATGTTCCGAACAAACGGATGTGGGGGGGAGGAGAGAGGGGGTAACTGTGATTATCTCCCCTTTCCTCAGATTAATTCCCCCTGACCAATGTAACTACAAAAAGTACGACTTTTGATTTATCGCCCTTGATTTTACCATTAGACGACTCATTCTCTGATTTATCACTATTCAGCGATTGCCCAATCGTTCGCTTGATAATACAGGTAACGGCTCAGGACTAGCTAATAGGTCTGTTTCTAAACATTCCTGTGTCTGTAAGACATAGAGAGAAAGAAAATAGGCGTGGCTAAAATATGAGTTTGACAGATATCGAAGTGCATGCCTTCTGCGTTAACGAAACGTGATCATTAATAAGCAAGCAAAGGTGGAAAACACGTGAAAGCAAAAACGTGTGGATTCATGTAATATATTTACATAACTCTGTCACAGATCCTCATAAAGGTCGTTTTTAGGGGGACTTTTTTTGTTGAGAACTCCTTCTGCATTCCACTGCAGAATGTTAAGTGTTCTTGGTGTTTGGTCAATAGCTTTTGTCCTTTCCCTCTGTACATTGACTCCACAATTCAAGGGAAGGTGACCACCAGTAGTATTGGTTGGACTCCTTCATTAAGCGAAGTACGTTGTATTGTTTCGTTAAGCATGTAGCCCAGTGCATCGGATTTCAACAGGCGTTTCTGTAGGGTTGCGTTCCTTAGCCCTTGACTGTCCCCAGCCTACCTGCAAGGCAGCAGGTGGTTCAAAATCAGAGTTTTCCTTCTCCTAGACGAACTGTCTTCCAAGGCTTACGAGCTTCATCTACACGGGATTTGTCATCAGAGTTGTCTCTCCTAGGAAAGCTGTTTTTGCGGACTAACGAGACTTTCCTATCTGGGTTTGTGTGAAGTTGCCCTTCTCTTAGGTGGATTGTCAATCAAGACTATCGTGCTCCTCCTGCACTGATTTTTTTTGCAGGATTTACTCCCTGACTTTAGAGGATAGACGACAAACAGTGAAGTATGAGACAAGAAAGCATTTAACCCATGAAGTAAGGTGGGTTGGTGCAGACCAGAGCATGTACCACTTGCCAGTGGGTTCTGCATCTACGCTTATAGGGTTCCACCAACTCCTCAGCCTTATTAGTCTGGCCCCTCACCAATGACCCGCCCTTCTTGGGTGACCCTGCCAGGAGTAAAACTCCCGCCGGCATAGCTCCCGGGATCTTTGGGGCACTCAAGCTCTCCAACCAACGGCAAGGTAGGCTTACATGTGGAGAGCAAATGCAATATGATAACAGTAAAATATTTGCAGAAAAATGAAACGGATACTTAATGGATGATACTATTAGTAGACATTCTTTCTTTTATACAGGATGTAAAAGCAAACAATACATTAGCTGGAGACTGAGTTTATTTTTTTTAAAGCTTTATAAGAACTAGTGAAGCAAGTAAACAGCATAAGTCACGAATATGGATTGGACATTAACATTGCGAAAAAGAAAACTATGATAATTAGCAAAACAGACGATAAGACAACAATGAAGATAAGCCTAAATGGAAAAATCCTGGAACAAGTCAAGAATTAATGAAGGAGATCAAAATTATGCAGTAAAACTATTTTTGTCACGTAAAAAGATAACACCGTACAGGAGACCGTAATAGGAGGCAGAGTTGAAGACAAACGTGCAAGGGAAAGACAGCGCTATACGTGAAAAGATAACATCAAGAGACGGACAGGAAAGAGTATCAGAGTGCACCATCAAGACAAGAGACAGGAAAGAGTCTATCAGAGTGCACCATCAAGACAAGAGACAGGAAAGAGTCTATCAGAGTGCACTATCAAGACAAGAGACAGGAAAGAGTCTATCAGAGTGCACCATCAAGACAAGAGACAGGAAAGAGTCTATCAGAGTGCACTATCAAGACAAGAGACAGGAAAGAGTCTATCAGAGTGCACTATCAAGACAAGAGACAGGAAAGAGCCTATCAGAGTGCACCATCAAGACAAGAGACAGGAAAGAGTCTATCAGAGTGCACTATCAAGACAAGAGAAGGAAAGAGTCTATCAGAGTGCACCATCAAGACAAGAGACAGGAAAGAGTCTATCAGAGTGCACTATCAAGACAAGAGACAGGAAAGAGTCTATCAGAGTGCACTATCAAGACAAGAGACAGGAAAGAGCCTATCAGAGTGCACCATCAAGACAAGAGACAGGAAAGAGTCTATCAGAGTGCACTATCAAGACAAGAGACAGGAAAGAGTCTATCAGAGTGCACCATCAAGACAAGAGACAGGAAAGAGTCTATCAGAGTGCACCATCAAGACAAGAGACAGGAAAGAGTCTATCAGAGTGCACCATCAATACAAGAGACAGGAAAGAGTCTATCAGAGTGCACCATCAAGACAAGAGACAGAAAACGTTGGAGATCCATTACAGCCGACCATCGTCGCGGAGATGGCAGCTGATGTTGATGATAATGATGTAGTATTTGCATGACTAATTTAAAAAAAAAAAAGATGAATTAAGTAGCCAATCAATAATCTGAGATCATAAACTAAACTTACGTGTGCTGCTTAAGACAACAAATTATGCGTCGTTACCATAGTACCAAAAGCGTAATTCAAGTTAATATTTGAAACACGGAGGAAAATTGCTGTCATCCATCAATTAGCTGATGAAATAATAACACTGCGGGAAGCTCTAATTGCAGTGTACGTCAATTTTATCAATAGAAAAACAAAACGAGATATTTTTTTTTTGGTTGATAATTGTGAATAAAGTGTTAGTGTTAATAGAAATACGGTCATTACGGTTAAGTTTTTAAACTAGATAGGAGAGAGCCATTGACAAATAAGGGGCATTGCTCTCCAGAGTTGTGGTCCATACTGCAAGATTGTCATTGAGAGAAAAACATTTACTTTCTTTCGGTATTTCAGTATATATTCCAAAAAAAAAAAAAAAAAAAAAGGTAAAGAATCATGTTTCACGCCCATTGAGGCATATTGGGAATATGGTGTACTGTTAGGCCCATATTTTCTTGACCATCGGCACACTAGGGGTGATGTAGTATATCTTAGTTTTATCATAAATTCAGTGTCTTTCAAGATAGATTGTACTTATTCCTCATCGTTATTTTAAGACATATACTTATTCCTCAATGGCAATTTTTTTTTTTTTACTCAATGCTTTGTTTGTGCCCAAGCTCGCGCCCTGGAGAAGAGAAAATAGCACGCCGAAAGAAAACACCAGACAAAAAGACACCTGAGGGCTGTCACCTCACGAGCGCATTCCCTTAGTAAGTTATGACTACTACTCAATGCTTGGTCCAAGACTCATACGTCTGATGCGATTCCTTAATGGTAAATTTAAGACAGTACACACTTTCTATTATTAATGAAATAGTGGTAGAATCTATCGGAAATACACGATGTTACATTTCTTATAAAAATTTTGTTTGTATCTATATGTTTCCGGGGTATGAAATGAGAACAAAGAATAGTCACATTGTAACCTACCAACTCAGCCATCCAAGATATAAGGTGGTCATCCAGTAAGAAGGCTTATGGCGTAACGCAGAGAAAGCCATATGAGTCCAACTTGCGGATTCTCATTCTTCTCTTCTGAGACATTCTCCTAATCTGGCGTCTGGAATGTTCTTACATTAAACGAACAACAAATTGCAGCAGATACTAGGGATTACATAATTGATATCCTACGACAAGGTGGAAGAGCAAGGAAAGCAATAGTCTGAACACATAAGAAACAGTGCTGTCCCAAGGACTTGAGGAAGAAAGCACATACACGACTGAGAGAGTGACTCTAATGCTGTTGAAGGAAGCACAGAAAGCACACATAGATTGGGGAGCAATATTCAAATCTGCCTATAAAAAAAAAAGAAAGATAAACATCGTTGTGACAAAATTAATTCGCGAATTTTTTGTAATTTTAGTCAGCTTTTCTTTCTTTGTCTCAAACACATATATTTAAGTTTAGTTTCCTGAATCACTTCCCCTTTATTTGTGGATGGAGCTGCTCATTTCTCTACCAGTATCGATTAATTTTACTCTAATGTGAGCCAGTGCTGCCATTCATAAAATTTTCCGTTATTAAGGGCGTTTGAAAATCTTTATGAGGATGCAAAGCTAATTTCTAGACAGCATCTTTGCAGTTATTTTTGCTAAATCGCTCAATATCCGACTAGCTGTCTACATGTGTTTCAAGTGTAGTTGAAGCTTGTAAATATTCGATCGAGACATATTTTAGAGGCCTTTCTTGAGATATTTTCAACTATTAACATATATATCTATTACGGTGCTGTTCGAGACCTACATCTATTTACAACTTCGAAAAGCTGCATTGTATTGGGAGGGTCGTCTGTGACATGAATCCGGGCATCTTGCATCCCATCCTTAGACTACGATTCACCACATTATATGATGATAGGAAACTCTTTACAGAGCGATACAACAGGAAGCAATCTGATCATCAGAAGAAGTCCCCCCGTCCGACAAGTGTTTCGGCCCGATATACTCCTTTACACTCTAAACATGGGTTTGACGTTTTACTTCTTTGTCCAGCTGACTGTAATGTTCGCTATATATTTCCTTTAACCTGGGAGACTTAGCTTCTGTTTTCTTTCTGTTCATTTCCTTTCTCTTCGCTATGGTGTTTAACGTTTTTGGTGTTATCCAATCTTGTCTCTTTCAATCTATATTGACTCCTGTTTTGTGCTATCAGACTAGCTAAAGTGACTCCTATTTTGTGCCACAAACTAGCTGTAGTGACTCCTGTTTCGTGCTAAGAGACTAATTAAAGTGACTCCTATTTTGTGCTAACAGACTAGCTATAGTGACTTCTGTTTTGTGCTATCAGACTAGCTATAGTGACTCCTGTTTTGTGCTAACAGGCTAGTTAAAGTGACCCCTGTTTAGTGCTAACAGACTAGTAGCTAAAGGGACTCCTATTTTATGCTAACAGGCTAGTAGCTAAAGTGACTTCTATTTTTTGCTAACTAAAGTGAATTTTTTGTACTAACAGACTAGCTATAATGACTCCTGTTTTGTGTTAACAGACTTATTAAAATGAACGTTTTGTATCTTCTACTGTAACAGACTATCTGAACATGGCATCTGTTCTGCACACAGGGACCAGCTAAACGTGACATCTGCTCAGTGCTACAAGAGTAGTGGCTTTTGTTTCCTGCAAATCATGTTCACCTCCAGCCTTTGTCTAACATCTTTCGGTTTAGGTGGCACGGGTAATTTTCCTTAAATACGACCCTCATCACAAACAAACAGTTCATTGCAATAGCTAGTTATGAATAACTCATATAATTTTAACATAAAACAAACATGCATAGTCAGGTAAAATTAACCACAATAAAATAATATTGTAGCAGTGTGTTGCTTTGAGTCGCGTGTATTTAATGTATAATATTAGCAGTTACGAGCCATGGACAATGAAGGATTGGGTTCCTGATTACGTCCTTCAGTTTTTTATACTGGTTAATTTTATTTGCCTTTTTTCAATTATACCATTAAGTGGAATCATTGTGAATGTGATTAACATATTTATTTTTGTAAAAATGGACTTACACGACACTACGAATATTAGTCTTCTAGGACTCTCTGTATCTGATCTGTGCTTGCTGATTTTTAATTTTCTAGTCAGCGTGTGTTATTACCCTGCCCTAAAATCTGCAAATCTAGGTTTAAGCATATCGGAAATTAGACTTTTCATCCTAGGGAGGCTGTATTTTTGCTTTAAACGAATAAGTAACTGGATTCTTGCGTTTATCACATGCGAGAGATGTCTGTGCATAGTTCTCCCGCTGAAAATTCACGACATAATCACACCAAGAAGGTCTGTTGCGATCCTATTCATCATTTGTGTAACCATGACAATAACAGTTTTGCCACAGTGCATCGCTGCTAGTTATCAGTTTATACTGAATTCGGCTGCTAACGACACTCTACTGATCCTTGCTTATAATGCTCAGTCCTTGAAAATGGAATCTATTTCATTTGGTATTTCTTTTGCCTTAACCATCTTAACGCTGACGTGGGTTATTAGTTGTACTGTTGTTTTAGTTGCCGGTCTCAAAAGAAACAGCAACTGGCGGATTGGAGCAGCAGGAGCTAACAAATCTGAGACAATTTCAAAACGCGAGAGGAAAGTTATCAAGATGGTGACACTCCTGCTAATTATTTTCTTAGTTGCTTTCCTTCCAGAGACTGCAGTTTTGTTTGCTCAGACGATAGAACCAGAAGTGTCCTTTTACGGTGTGCACAAAAATTTTTTGTATTTACTTCTTGGCGTGACTGAGACACTGCTCGCCATCAGCGCCTCAGTGAATATCGTAGTATATCTCAAAATGAGCTCGAAGTACAGAAAGACATTCAAACAATATTTCTGTAAAGTAAAAAGAGATTAAAGTTAGTTGCTTATCCTTCACAGGACGTGTTGTTGTTGTTGTTATTTTGATGAGTTGATGGGTGGAGATCGGGCACTAACAGCTGACCATTATTGCCTCTTCTCGTTCCATCTTGGTCTACCCTGTTCAACCTGAAAGTTGGTTATAATTGGGGTAGTTAGTGTCATTTTATTTACTAATTTTGTATTTAATTTAAATAACTATTGTCTTTTGTAGTAGCTGATTTTTATTTATATTAGTATTTGTCCATTTTATTTTCTCTTTTGTATTGTTTATAGATATCTATTGTCCTTTACACTTGGTTTTAATTTGTATTAGTATTTGTTCTTTTTGAGTTGTTATCCTCTCTCTTTTTTTTTTTTATATACCTCGTTGTCTTTCCTTATCCTATGAGTAGTTATTTAGTTTTTTGTTAATGCTTTGTTAGTTCTTGTTGCTTAATTTCTATTTAGTTGGATGTTTTTTCCTGAAGTACTAACCTTATATGTTTTCCTTTGTTTTATGCATATATCTTTTAAGTATTGATTGGGCATCTCTTGGGGCATCTATACTTAAAACCTTATCACCTGTCATGTCTATATTGTGATTTCTATAGTAAGTTTTTAATTCAAGCCTTTTTTTTTCATTCAGTAGTTTGCCATTGCTTTCTGAACGGTACGGCGCTTATACTATTGTTAAAAATCCACACAAAGCGATCTGCTACCAAACCGCCTGCAGCAGGTTTCGAACCTGGTATATGTGGATTATGAAACTGCGTTCATATCCATTAGGCCACAGACGCCGACAAAAAGAGATTATGCCGGTTAATTCTTTAATTTCGTCTGCTTCTTTTTCTTTCAATGTCTCAAGTTCGTTATTCTTTTTTTTTATATTATTTTTTTTATTAAGGTGTTTGCTACTTTTCTTTGTAGCACGCCTCTTTCAACCATTTACCATATACATGGAGCTGTTGGTTGTATCAGGATGTGTTTCCTTTATTCTAATACGTTTATGTTTGTATTTATTGTATACTATATTATTTCTAGTAGGTATTTTTCCGTTTGTAGTTATATTTCAATATGGTTTTATTATTCAAAATATGAAATTGTCTAAACTGGCATGTTTTAAATTTTTACTGGAGTGTTATTTGATCAATCCGTATTTATCTGGGAGGAGTCTTTCACCAGTGTAGACTACTAGCTCGCATCCTTATTTATTTATTTTTTATGTTAGCTTTTGTTTTTGTAATATAATATTTTATTAACTTCTGTATGTCTGATGGGGTCTTAGTGCCTATGAGATTTTCCACAAACATTTCTACCTTGTGGTTACTACAGCATGTCATAATGTTTTGCCTTTGCTGGTCATATCTTTTGCAGTACACCAGCAAGTGTCTAACTGTGTTTGGTTCTTGACTCTTTGCATGTGGGTTCCTCAATCGTGAAATATCCAGTTCCAAGCTTGAGCCTCTTTCGCCTTCTTTCCCTAATGTAAACAATGGTTTCCCAGCAATTTAATTCCAACTCTGACAGAATCATTCCTACGTTTTTGAAAATATAAAAGTGGTGGCTGCGTGGTCAATTCCTTTTTTTCTCTTCAAGAAGTGCTTTTTTGTTTCTCTGTCAGACATGTCTGCGCCATCCATTCATTCAAAATATCCCTGACATCTTATCATGAGTTTTGGATTTTAATTATCGATCGAGACTCTTAATTGTGTAAATTTCTTAATTTATTTTCCTCCATTTGTCGATATCGCTATCTATAGCCGCAAAAAAAATCTTCTGCTCACAGTTTCTAAATACTAAAGCTGCTTAAAATCTTGGTTTGTTGTTGTATAGATCGCTTGTCTAGTTCTCTTGTCGTAATATTGTCTTGCATTTGGTGTGCGCGTTTCCCTATGAGTAAGCAGTGTTACAATGCCGCTCGTTTGCTTTTTCGTAATTTCGTCTCATCGCCTTTATTATCTGTTATTTCTACATATTTTAATGCACATAATTTCGTGCATATCATCTACTCAGAATTGTTACCCTTTTTTCCTACTATTATTGTTCACGTTTCACGCTTCAATGCTTGACAGGGCCAGACGATCGCCCATCCCTGAGAGATTAATTGAATTATTAAACGTGATAATACTACATGAACTCCAGGTGAATGCGAGCATAAAGTGTTTGTTCAAGATTGCATAATCACTTCAGATCCGGCAGTAGAATGGACTTGCAAATATGAGTTTAATTGTATAGACCACTATTTGTCTAGACAGTCATGTCCGTTGACGGACAACGGCCAATCAAACTGTCCGGATGTTAACCGCGCAAAGCTTAACATCTCAGTATTCTTTGTCATTTCGATTGCAAGACGCAGAGAGAAAAGTCGTCGAACCAGAGTTGATCCGCAGTCGCCCTGGACTCGTGAGTTATTAAGAGAATATTATTCTTCAACATTTCGAAGTCTTTATAGTGCTAGAATGAATATAGAACTATAGGTCTACCATCTATTTGGAATCGTGCTTAAATAATTATATAGTTCATTTAATGTTATTTATTTAGCGTGAGTTCGGATTTAGATCTAATTTATTAGGACATGGCATCGCTGGAAGTAGATGGTCCATGGTCAAGAAATAGAACACGTGGCCGGCACTGATATATTCAGTTATTATATGTGTGTAAATAAAATCAATCGTGAAGTATTTTCATATTGTTTCTGGCTAAAAGAATATTCAATTATCTTGTGCCAATCCGTTTAATTGTAGCACGTTTTAGCTTGTTATCTCTATTAACTACAGAATGTAGCCGGCTTCGCTAGCATTGTGTTATGTATAACAAGTAGTTGGTACTGATGCCGAAATAGTTTATTTTAGTATGCCGAGTGCTGCGATTTATTAATATATTACAGCTTACTAGAATATATTTCTGTGCTTCGTCAGTAATGTTAAACTGATAATTTGGTGTAAATCTTAGTAAGATTTGCTATAGCTAATTGTGTTAGTTTTCTTAGTTTGATAGTCTTTTATATAGTGTAAAATCACTACTAGTTATTTGTTGTGTTTTACATAGCTTTGATTAGCCACTATTTCTATTATTTAGTATTATAATGTGAGGCTACCACATAATTTACAACCACGCGGCTCTATATGGGTTGTTAGCGTGGCTGTATGCTGTTTGCGCAAGATGGCGTAACCATGAGAGCACGTGGTATGACTGGGTAAATAAATTAAGGGGCTGTTGTAAAACTGGTAAGGAATATAAGTATTTAAACCAATAAAACGGTATTCAATCAGTTGAGAGCACGTGGTATGACTGGGTAAATAAATTAAGGGGCTGTTGTAAAACTGGTAAGGAATATACAAGGGGATTGACATAAGTCTTGGGCCTGACCATGAAGGAGTCACAGGAGGAAGATGAAACTTGGCACATTTAAAGTTCATCATATTTGCACTGAATGTGTGAAGTACGCGTTTGTTTCCTCAATGGGTTTTCCCGCTACGGTGCACGGCGCAATGTACCCTATTGACCGGATCTGCTGCTCCAAAGATTTGACAAAACAATGGAAAAGAAGGAGGCCAGAGCTGTGATAAAATTTCTGATGTTTCAGGGAAAAACACTTACAGAAATACACAGGGAGATGGAACCAGTGTTTCGTGTCCTTCATATACTTCTGTAAAAAACTGGTGTCAACAGTTTAAGTGCGGCCGCTCAAATGTTGCCGATCTGCCAAGATCTGGTAGACCAGCCTCAGAGTGGAACGATGAAAATGCAACAAGAGTGAAGAAAATCATTGACCAGGATCGAAAAATGACAATTGTGGAGATAGCTAGTAGAGTAAAACTAAATGAAAGAACAGTTTATAGAATTTTACATAACAGACTGAACATGAGAAATGTGTGTGCACGCTGGGTTCCGCGACTGTTGACACGTGAACAGAAGCAAACGAGGGTAAATTGCTGTCAACAGTTGCTCAAAAAGTGTCAGTCAAAAACATTTTTTGGAGACCATCATCACAGTAGATGAGACTTGGGTACACCATTATGACCCCGAGTCCAAAATTGCCAGTATGCAATGGAAAACCCCGGGCTCCCCAACACCTGTCAAGCAGAGAGCGCAGAAATCTGCAGGAAACGTGATGCTGACTGTTTTTGGGACGGCAAAGGTGTCCTTTTGAAAGATTATCTGCCTCTTTGCAACACAGTTAATGGACAGTACTATGCAGATCTTCTCACCAAACTAAGAAAGGTTGTGACCAGGAAACGAGGGATAACGCGCACTCAAAATCTTCCTTTGCTTCACGACAACGCGCCCTCTCACAAAGCACGGCTTGTGCAGCTAGCAGCCAACGATTTGAATATTGAAATTCTTCCACACCCACCATATTCTCCAGATACGGCTCCATCAGACTTTTTTCTATTCCCAAATCTTAAAAAACAGCTAAAAGAAAATCATTTTGACAGCGATGAAGAGGTTATACTGGCATGTGATGACTGGTTTAGTTTGAAAAATAGGGTGTTCTATTCCCAAGGTCTTTTCAAGGTCAAGCAGAGATGGCAGAAGTGTGTCAATTCAGACGGTGGCTATATTGAAAAGGAATAAACACTATACACAATTTCAGCTCTCTGTGACATGTCCTTCATGGTCAGGCCAAAGACTTATGTCAATCCCCTTGTAAGTATTTAAACCAATAAAACGGTATTCAATCAGTTTTACAAATAACGGTTCACAAGAAACAAGGGACGTATGACTGAGTACCTGTGGCTGATTGATCGTGGCAGATTGTGGTGAGCGTATGCTGTCTGAATGATAAGTGTTATTATTTATGCTGTTGATTTTCACTTAGACATTGTTTTTATATATTGTTTTTCAGAACGTCCACGAACACTGTCTGGGTGTTCGGTAGAATTAAATGCTGTTCTATATAACGCTTTGTGTTGCTTGAATTGCTAAGTCTGCTGCTGAGAGGGCTGCAAACAATCAATAATTGCAACCCCTGTCAAACGATCCTTAATTAAATTTTCTTAGTGCGTGGGTCTTGGGTGTGAGGTAGCCACGTCGACATAAGTTCGCCTTAACCACACCTAGCCCTGTCACAGGTGATTATAGATAAACGCAATCTTGGAAGACATTTTGAAGAGTGAGCAGGAAGTGTGACATAAATAAATTTTGACAACACTTTACGGAAATCAAAATTCCATATATGTAAAGTGGCTGTTTAAATTCTCAAACGTATGAGTCACGCAGGAAATTCCATAAGCACTACTCTATAATAACATGTATTTTGAATGCCATTGGTTTGGCAATTCAAGTGGTCACATACAATTGCTCTGACTGGGAGTTGCCAAGTAGCAGACAACAAGAGTGCGTGGGACCTGCAAGTCTGAAATATAATGTAGAACATTTTAGACATACGGCACTGCTTTGCCGAATCGTCGAGTAGACAGCTCGGACTGAAGCCAGGAAACAATAGAAGTAAAGATTCTGACTATGAATAGGACCGGACTTTGTGGAACACTTCTGAACACTACAGCAAGGAAACCCTAAGTTTTTCATACAAAAAACGGACTCATACAGGACTCATGCACAAAGTCGCAGAGGGATTTTTGCTAGAACTAAATACACTGACGTGTGTACTCGGCATATATATCAAGTTGCCAAGACTATTTACCTGAGCAAGAAGTCTAAGATTCCTAGTTACTAGAGTGAGTTGTAATATATTTCTTTTACTTTGAATATGACATGTTTCACTTGCTAGAAGTGTTAAGGTTTCATACTTGGCTGGCGACCTCAGCATGTGAAAAGGGTACATTCTTGAGCCACTACAGCAAGTGCAAGTGATTGCTTCTTGCCAGTTCTCACGGAAGAACCAAAAGCAGAGGTAACCCAAGACTCCGAAAGGAGCAGGGAGTGAGTGATAATTACATCAAGCTGTGCATAGTTGTTCATTATCATTTTGTGAATGTATGTAAACTTAATATGTTCCTTCAGGCGCAAGCCACTGCCGCTGTCCAGTCACAAATGTTTCATTAAATTAACTGACATATTGGTGATTTTTCATCACATGCCTGAGTGATGCGATATAAACTCAGGGAGAGTGTAGCGTGAGGTTTTTATTGTATCTAGGATCAGTATAGTACTGACAATACAGAAATAGAATTTCTGCAGGAAAATGGTGAAGTCCCAGTGTATGAGAGAACTACTGGTATCACAAATAATTACGGCTGTGAATGATCTGATCTCGAAAAATTAGTAGAGTGGAGACAGTCATAAAATGCCACCCCGCTGTGTAACTAACTGTGATATTAAAACAAGGAAACAGATTTCACTTAACAATTATAAACTTGACAAGTCGTTCAAATACAATTTCCTTATTTATTAAGTATATACACTATCTACTCTTGTGCTGAAGGGTGGATGTTGGAAGATGGAATTTAATGGATTTGTAAGTTTACAAATGATATATATATATATATATATATATATATATATATATATATATATATATATATATATATATATATATATATATATATATATATATATATATATATATATATATATATATATATATATATATATATATAACAGCAAGTCTTCCAATTACAGGAACAAAATTATATATATATATATATATATATATATATATATATATATATATATATATATATATATATATATATATATATATATATATATATATATATATATATATATATATATATATATATATATCAGCTGTGATGTTAATCAATTACAGAAAATTTATCAGCTGTGCTGTTAATCTTGTCTCTCGCTACGCTAAATCACTTTTTCTTCATAGACAGTTAATAGCTCACACTTGCCGAAGGAAATGGTACTAATGTGTACTCGTCTCTTAAAACAGTTCTGTCCTTCTTAGTTTGATGCACACAACATCCACTGATGATCGTTCCTTTAGCCCACCCAAGACTGACGGGGACTAAGGATGTAGCTCGATACAATCACTATGCTCCTGCGAAGTTCCAGGCAGCTGGATTGATCCGAACATACGACCTCAGGTTGGATGACACGAATAAAACTCTCTAAGATTAATACAAGCCAGATTTTTTACTGGACTAGTGAAGCAAGTTTGCCCGGTCATGCAGGTAAGCATAAATCAGTCTTGACGGCTTTCTCTTCCCCCGTCTGTTGTTCTGGCTGGCTTTCGTGTTTGTGTGTGTATTTGAATAAAACGCGCTCATTCATATAGGTAGACGCAGGTAAAAGGCTACTGCGTAAGGAACCATTTTGATTGGTTCTCGGCGTTTCCGTCTTTTTAATTGCCGGCGTTTTCGTACTTTCCGTGACTGAGTTCCGAAATTTTAGGCCTACGTTTTTCTGTCTTGGTGTAAACTTGACTTCGTGTAATTTAATCTGTCCCAGAGTCTGTTGAACGTGGATTGGCTGTGCAAATTTGTCTATCGACATAGTGTATTAACAAAGAAGTGGGTTTGCACACAACTTTACGACAGAGAGTAAAACATCTGAGAAAACAAACGGCTGAAGGACAGTGGGAAAGGCGCCTGATTAATATCAGGAAAACAAAGACTTAGCAGCGGAATTTGTTCTGTTATTCCATCTAAAGTTTGTGGTACCAGCACGAGACGACCCGACTTCTTGTGGTACGACCCGAAGAGAAATGCACACGTGAGAATAAGTATTCTAATATCTACATCTAAAGAGCCAATACGAGCAATAATAATAATAATAAGCAGTGGAAGTTTACTGTTAATTCAGTTGGGGGCTTGAACGAGCTAATATTCTATCTCTCCACAAAAGGCGGCGGGAAAGATAAAGAGTTAACGTGCTGTAGTGGGTTTGATGGTATTGTATGGTGGTGATGGTACTACGTGTGATGCATGAGGTCAGCTGTGAAGGCTCCTGAGATAAAATGTAACTGAGAGTTGTCAGAAGGCCCTTCTCGCTACCACTACGACCTCACACTTATCTTTTTTTTTTTCTAATGAATGTGGCTACGTTAAATGTCTAGGGTAATGATATGTAATGTGGTGTGATAGTTTATAGACACACACACAGATATTTACTAAGTCTAATAATATTAACAAATGTTATAATACACTGAACTAACTCAAGTGTGTAAAATTTTTGATAGAAATTTTTTTTACATTTATTTTGTTCTGGATCAAGTTTTATTTTGACCAGAACTTATAAAAGATTTAGAAATTATGAAAGAAATGCATGGAATATTACATAATAAATGCAAGAGTGTACATATGTAAGTACTAGACTATTTAGTTTTATTAATGTTTATACTAGTCATCTAATTGGGAGGATAGTTAATGGTTGTGCTGTTGGGGTGGCCTCATCACTCCAGTCTATATTGACTACACCTTGTCCAGAAATGGCAGGAATTTTATGGGATTGTTAGTAACTAAATGGAGTTGGTGAATTTCCAGCAGACCAGAGGCTCACTCAACATTGAAGATGTAGCTCTGGTGCTGAGATCTGGTGGCCCCACCTCTCCGTGCTTGGGGGCAATAATAGTCTGCTCTGACACAACGTTACTGCACGGATCCACTCTGGTAAAATCACCAACTTAGTTTACACCGCCTTGGTGACAACTGAAACTCACAGCTCTGCAATCAAAGTATTGGCTATGTGTCAAAAGTCCATTCTCTAACCATGTCTGGACACAACACTACACAACAACAACACCATATAGACAGGTCAGATCTCTCTGACCATACAGCACATTTTACCATGGTGGTTTCACATCAGATAGGTCCTCCCAGACTACAGATTCTGAAATATGTTTATTAGTTTCCTCCCCTAAAATAGTATAGGTAATATGTTTCATTGATCTCAACACTTGATCTGTCCTTCCTAATCCTTGCTGGAGTTTATGTATTTTATTTGTCTCTAGACCCTGAACTGGGGCGGGGGGTCCAGAGCAAATCCTTACTTGTTTGTAAGGCTAGATTTCGATATGGCAGTATCAAATCACTCGAAACATTAAACAATATTCAAAATATACAAAGAAATAATTTCAATCTTACCAGATTATGAATAAAGAACACAGAAATGCTAGCAAAACTCAGCTGAGCTGCTGGCTATAGTATGGCGTCCCTGAACTTATTTCAATTTATTTCATTTGGAAATCACCACACTTGAAATTTACTGTGTCTATCACTGGACAACTATTGAGGAATGGCCCCAAATGCGCGTCTGAGCGCCGATAATATGATTGTCTGTGGCCAATCACTGCCTTGTGTTTTTCAATTCAAATTTCCTACACTAAAGTCATTTCAGTCATGCTTCAGTCAAGTATGGATTTTTATCTGTTAGTCTGTCCGTCTCTACTTGCGTTTTCACAAAAAACGTACTTGTTTTTTGAACCAACCTATTCATCCCCTCTACAATTTTGCCTGAAAAGTTATTTTTAGCCACAGCTTCCACCAATTCCCCTTCTCTTTCATTCTAACTAGATTTGGACACTTGAGTCTTCAAGGTCGCGATTTTTGTGCAAATAGTGAGATGTTTGATTCAATGCAGTCTTTCGCTGTTGTGAACAACACAGTCTTTTGTCAATGTCTTCATTATTATCTATCCGTCTGTATAATTAAAAGCATATTATTTCACTGCTCAGAATGGGCCATCCGGCCAGCTAATTTTTATATTCCTAACATTAATATTAAGAAAAAGTTACTTTTTGAATTTTGTAATATTTCAAGCATCTGCGTTTAGCCGCTGAATTCAAATAAAAGGCTTGGTATCGCAAAAGCGACCAATATATGACTGTGGCGTATCATATCCAAGGTCCCTTCTGTCGAATTCCTTACTTTATGTCAACTTGGGGGGGGGGGGGGGGGGGGGACCGTGTCTTTTCCTCCTTCCCCCCCCAATTTGCGTCCATTAACCTCGCTAGTTCAAGTACGCGTTCAGTCAGATTTTTGTCTTTTGATCCTCGTTCCGTTTTGCCTTCAAGTCTAACACCTGATGACCCGCGGCGCGGGCGATCATGTATTCCAGCAGCTTACGCATTGGTTTTTTTTATCCCTACGTTGTATCATTGGAGATATTTTGACGTTGTATCACTGTTAATTTTTACGACACATCTCCCCACCTGAAAACATGCCTACGGCAAGTTCTAAAACCAGTGATACACATAGACAAAATCTCTCCTTACGCCTGCCATTACTCTAATTTTGATCACAGGGGTGCCGACTGAGGAAATCTGCACCGACATTCAATTTACCTGGGATATATTGGATACTAAACTGATAAGGTTGAAGCAATAAAGACCACCTCAGCAATCTTGCGTTTTCATGCTTAGCCTGAGATAAGAATACGAGAGGCTGATGATCCGTCTCGACCACAAAAGTCCTACCATACAGATAGATTTGAAACTTCTTTATTGCCCAGACCAACGCTAAACATTCTTTTTCGCTTGTGGAGTATCCTTGTTCCGCCTTATTGAATTTGCGGCTTGCATAAGCGACTGGTTTCAGTTCCCCATCAGGTGAAGATGATCTTTGCAAAAACGCCGCCCCGAATCCTACATTACTGGCATCGGTTCTCAAGACAAAGTCCTGTGTCAAATCAGGTAGTTTGAGAATGGGCTTGCTAGTGAGTTTTTCCTTTAAATCCTGGAACGCTAATTCACTTTGCGCAGTCCAATTAATTTTATCTGGAAGTCCCTTGCGAGTCAGATCAGTCAGAGGCGCACAAATAGAGTTAAAATCTTTGATATATTTTTGATAAAATCCGCATAACGACACAAATGATCGCACGTCTTTTTTTGTTTGTGGTCTAGGTGCTCTCTGCAGTTTTTCCAAGTTCTTAGGATCAGGGGTCATATTACTCTGATATACAGTGTGCCCCAAGAATTCCAACTCTTTGCATCCAATACAACATTTTGTTGGCCTAGCAGTTAAGTTCGCCTCCCGAAGCCTATTAAATAACATTTCTAGAGCTTCAATGTGTTCTTCAAATGTCTCTGTGGCGACGAGAATATCATCCATGAAATTCGTGATACATGGGTTATTCAGGGGATCCAACAATTTGCGCATCATCCTTGAAAACACACTCGGAGCATTTTTCAGTCCGAATGGTAGCATATTGAATTCATAATGTCCATCCGAAGTGCTAAAAGCCAAATAAGGTCTCACTTCAGGCTTCACTGGGATCTGGTAATAGCCTTTACTAAGATCCACCTTTGAAAAGTATTTTGCCTTGTTCAGTCTGGCAAATAACTGTTTTGTGTCTGGTAATGGATCCACTTGTCCTTCTGTGACAGCATTCAGTTTCCTGTAATCTATGCACAGTCTGTGTTCCCCAGACGGTTTTCTCAGCAATACGACACTAGAACTAAAAGATGATTCACTGTGCGAAATAATCCCCTCCTTCAACAAATAATCTATTTCTTCCTTCAATGCCTTCTCCTTCGCGAACGGAATAGAATAGGCTCTCATACAGATTGGGTTTGAGTCTACCAGTTTCATGTCATACTGTAGCAAATTTGTATGTCCTGGTTTATCTGTTAATACATCTGTATGTTCCTCCAGAACCTGTTGAACTCTCTCCCTCTGATTTTTAGTCAGGTGCTTACTGACTTTTACCTGTGCTGCTGTTTCACAAGGATGTAATGGGTATTCATGTGAGGTGAGTGGTTCCCTTTGCATCTGAGTTGCAATAGCCAAGGTCAATAAGGGGGTGCTTTCCTGGAGTGGTCTGTCCAGATACTTCTTTAACAAGTTTACATGATAAACTTTCTCCTTCCCCTTTTTGTCAATTTTATAGTTTGTTCTAGACACCTTCTCTAGAACCATATATGGACCTTGCCAACCAATTTGTAATTTATTCTGGCTACCGGGTAGTAGAAGAAGCACCTTCTCTCCCACAGCTAGTTCTCGGTCCTTTGCCTTCCTATTAAAATATGCTGCATGTTTCTTCCTGGCTTGTTTCAAATTATCATTTGCCAGTTTCCATCCAGCTTTCAAACGAGTGGTCAGTTCGTTCACGTATTGATAAGATGAGGTAACAGTCTCTTCCGCCTTCTCATCTGTCCAGGTCCTTAATAGAGTTACATCTGGATCTTTAATTTATCATACTTATTTTTCATGGAACCCATCGGGTCCCGTCCATTAGAAGCTTTATAATGAGGACTTTTCTTCCTAGAATCATCACTCACAAATCGACCACTACCAATTTTTTTCTGCGGTTTGTCTCCCCACTTTAGATTGCTTATGAGAGATCTTCGCTCTCTTGTCTGTTCTTCCAGTTTATATAAGTCTGACCGAGGGATTGTCATCTTATCCTGGGTAAAATTTCTTCTTTGTACTCTTCGCATAGTGGCCATGTTAATCCATTCAAGTGAAGACTGGGTGTGAAAAGGGGGCTCCCATTCCACTTTGTCTACCCGAGTATAATTAGTTTTCCTTTCAGGCCTAAAGTTGCCCCGTGGCGTTTCTAGGTCCTGCACATATTTTCTCTTTGTGGGTGTTCCCTCATGAAATACGCCACATGCTTCTACAAAGTTTTCAACATCGACATTTACGTCGGGCCAATAGTATTTTCGAGCAATCTTTTGGCAGATGGTACCGACTTTCTCATGGTCACCATCTTTTCCAACATGTAACTTCCTTATTAAGTTTGCCCTATATATCTTGGGAAGAACTAACTGTCCGTGACCAGTGGATCTAGTTCCTGTCTTCCTGTATAATAGTCTGTTCTTCACAAAGTACTCTCCCTTGCTTGGAGGTGTGTGGCATTTGGGCAATTTTTTAAAACATGGCTTGAGTGTCCTATCCTCAGCCTGCGCCTTTCTCATCTCCTCTGGATGAGCATTTATAGGTTCACCTTCTTCCTCCTTCTTCTGTGACCTGGTCTGCACTGTCGCCATGATCACAGGTCTCTCGGGATTCCCCAAGAAGACGTATCTACACCCCAATATCAGAGGGTAGATTGGTTCATCTATCACTGCTGCTCTGATTTCTCCTTCCACATAGCGAGTTTTCACCGTTATCCTTGCGATGGGAAGTGTCATGAGTGGTATGTCCTTAGTTGCCCCTTGTATTTCCACTGTTTCTGTGGTATACTGACTTGGGTCCACTAGGCTAGACTTCACAACTGAATCATAATCCAAACCTGTATCATAAAGGCACCTTATGGTGACCCCATTACAAATAACATCCTCACAAACTGGGGGGTGATAAGGTTCCTGTTGTCCATTAGGATTAACCTTTAATCTTTGCGTCCCCGACTTCATTGCAGCAATGTTTGAAGGTTTCCTTCTACAAAATTCGGTGTTATGGTTATCCTTCTTGCACCATTTACACCATCTTTTTCCTTGGTTCAACGGTTTTCTTTCATTGAATTTTTGGTCATTGAACTGTGAGTTTCTGTCGCGATAGTCATTTCTTGGCCGCTCAAAGTTTGTCCTACCTTTATTTACCTGCTCCCTATTATCAAATTTATTAAATTGCTGTGGAGCTTTAAAATTATCTATGTGCTTCTTTTTAGCACCACTTACCTCTGCCTGGGCTGCCTGATACCTCTCAGCAACATTTAAAACCTCCCCCAACTTCTCTGCACCTTGTTCCATGAGAAATTTTCTCATGTCTGGAGCCATGGACTCTCTCAATTGCTCAATCATGATCATTTCTTTAAGATCTTGGGTCTTCCCCAGAGCAGTCCATTTCTCCAAATAGGTTTCTAGTCTGGCAGAGAATTGGTGGTATGTCTCCCCAGACAACAGTTTGGCATTTCTAAATTTCTTACGGTAAAATTCCCCATTTTTTTCGTACCTCAATAACAAAGCCTGCTTTAACATGTCATAATTGTCTTGGTCTTCCCTGTTCATTTTAGCAAATACTTCATAAGAAGTACCTCTCAGTCCCTGTGATAGCTTTAAACTCCACCTCTCTCTCTCTAACCCATAGGTAGTAGCTAATAACTCAAAACGTCCTAGGTACCCCTCTATGTCATCGTCTTTTTCAACAAAATGGTCTAAATGAAATCCCATAGCTGAGTTTGAGGCTCCCAGACTAGGCGCAGCATCTGAGGCAAAAGGGCTGGCACCATTTTCAGGAGCCTGGCCTTGTAATTCCAGCTCCCTTAGTCGTAATTCGTGCTCCCTTTGCAACCTTCTATCTTCTGCCTCCCTTTCGGCCTTTTTATCTTCTGCTTCCCTTTCGGCCTTTTTATCTTCTGCTTCCCTTTCGGCAGTCAATCTTTTTTCTGCTGCCTCTAATGCCTTTGCCTCTTTGTCAGCCTCAATCTGCAACCTCTTAGTCTCAGCCTCAATCTGTAACCTCTTCTCTTCAGCCAACCTTTCAGACTCTAATTTTCTTTCAGCCTCTTTTTCTAATCTCCTTTCTTCCCGTTCAATATATTTATCACATTCAGCCGTTACGTATTGAATTAAAATCTGACCATCCATTCCCATCTCCTTTGCGGTCAGCACAGCAGCTGATCGGAATTTTGCTAGCTCCGCCATACTTTTTAGACAATATAATAATATACAAGATAAATCTCTAACCACTAACTTACTTCTAATTACTATAGTCTAAATACTTCTAATTAATTAATTAACTAATTACTTATTACTGGCTGTGAAGATTCACCAACTTTTATATGCAGGGACACTTTTAATTTTAAAGGGAATTTTACAATTTTGTTTCCCTAATTTTATTTCTCCCACCAGGAGATCCTAATATTACTGTTGGGCTAATGATCCCGGGACAAAGAGACCCCAATATATGTAGTGGGTTTGATGGTATTGTATGGTGGTGATGGTACTACGTGTGATGCATGAGGTCAGCTGTGAAGGCTCCTGAGATAAAATGTAACTGAGAGTTGTCAGAAGGCCCTTCTCGCTACCACTACGACCTCACACTTATCTTTTTTTTTTTTTTTTTCTAATGAATGTGGCTACGTTAAATGTCTAGGGTAATGATATGTAATGTGGTGTGATAGTTTATAGACACACACACAGATATTTACTAAGTCTAATAATATTAACAAATGTTATAATACACTGAACTAACTCAAGTGTGTAAAATTTTTGATAGAAATTTTTTTTTACATTTATTTTGTTCTGGATCAAGTTTTATTTTGACCAGAACTTATAAAAGATTTAGAAATTATGAAAGAAATGCATGGAATATTACATAATAAATGCAAGAGTGTACATATGTAAGTACTAGACTATTTAGTTTTATTAATGTTTATACTAGTCATCTAATTGGGAGGATAGTTAATGGTTGTGCTGTTGGGGTGGCCTCATCACTCCAGTCTATATTGACTACACCTTGTCCAGAAATGGCAGGAATTTTATGGGATTGTTAGTAACTAAATGGAGTTGGTGAATTTCCAGCAGACCAGAGGCTCACTCAACTTTGAAGATGTAGCTCTGGTGCTGAGATCTGGTGGCCCCACCTCTCCGTGCTTGGGGGCAATAATAGTCTGCTCTGATACAACGTTACTGCACGGATCCACTCTGGTAAAATCACCAACTTAGTTTACACCGCCTTGGTGACAACTGAAACTCACAGCTCTGCAATCAAAGTATTGGCTATGTGTCAAAAGTCCATTCTCTAACCATGTCTGGACACAACACTACACAACAACAACACCATATAGACAGGTCAGATCTCTCTGACCATACAGCACATTTTACCATGGTGGTTTCACATCAGATAGGTCCTCCCAGACTACAGATTCTGAAATATGTTTATTAGTTTCCTCCCCTAAAATAGTATAGGTAATATGTTTCATTGATCTCAACACTTGATCTATCCTTCCTAATCCTTGCTGGAGTTTATGTATTTTATTTGTCTCTAGACCCTGAACTGGGGCGGGGGGTCCAGAGCAAATCCTTACTTGTTTGTAAGGCTAGATTTCGATATGGCAGTATCAAATCACTCGAAACATTAAACAATATTCAAAATATACAAAGAAATAATTTCAATCTTACCAGATTATGAATAAAGAACACAGAAATGCTAGCAAAACTCAGCTGAGCTGCTGGCTATAGTATGGCGTCCCTGAACTTAATTCAATTTATTTCATTTGGAAATCACCACACTTGAAATTTACTGTGTCTATCACTGGACAACTATTGAGGAATGGCCCCAAATGCGCGTCTGAGCGCCGATAATATGATTGTCTGTGGCCAATCACTGCCTTGTATTTTTCAATTCAAATTTCCTACACTAAAGTCATTTCAGTCATGCTTCAGTCAAGTATGGATTTTTATCTGTTAGTCTGTCCGTCTCTACTTGCGTTTTCACAAAAACGTACTTGTTTTTTGAACCAACCTATTCATCCCCTCTACAATTTTGCCTGAAAAGTTATTTTTAGCCACAGCTTCCACCAATTCCCCTTCTCTTTCATTCTAACTAGATTTGGACACTTGAGTCTTCAAGGTCGCGATTTTTGTGCAAATAGTGAGATGTTTGATTCAATGTAGTCTTTCGCTGTTGTGAACAACACAGTCTTTTGTCAATGTCTTCATTATTATCTATCCGTCTGTATAATTAAAAGCATATTATTTCACTGCTCAGAATGGGCCATCCGGCCAGCTAATTTTTATATTCCTAACATTAATATTAAGAAAAAGTTACTTTTTGAATTTTGTAATATTTCAAGCATCTGCGTTTAGCCGCTGAATTCAAATAAAAGGCTTGGTATCGCAAAAGCGACCAATATATGACTGTGGCGTATCATATTCAAGGTCCCTTCTGTCGAATTCCTTACTTTATGTCAACGTGGGGGGGGGGGGGACGTGACTTTTCCTCCTTGCCCCACCAATTTGCGTCCATTAACCTCGCTAGTTCAAGTACGCGTTCAGTCAGATTTTTGTCTTTTGATCCTCGTTCCGTTTTGCCTTCAAGTCTAACACCTGATGACCCGCGGCGCGGGCGATCATGTATTCCAGCAGCTTACGCATTGGTTTTTTATCCCTACGTTGTATCATTGGAGATATTTTGACGTTGTATCACTGTTAATTTTTACGACACGTGCTCAGACCCATTCCGCATTGTTCTCGATTTTTTAAATATCTTGTGGACACTCGAGGTAGAAGCATCATCATCCTTCTATCTGCATCTCTGACAAGAGTAATCTTGTGCGAAGGTAGACAACTTTGAAGACCCACATTATCTACCCTAGGTTTTGGCCACTGTTGGACCATTACTGCAGAGAAAAGGGGAGGCAACCCGTGACAAGCAGAGTAAATCAGATGGCTAATCTTTTATGAGATGTCAGTCGCGATCAAACGAATGTCGTCTTGACTTCAATGGTTAGTTACAATGGATCCACAATATTTTCTTTTCCTTACCTTGTGGTATACGTCAACAAACCTTGTAAATAGGCTCCGACGAGGCGAATGAAAAAAAAAATAATAATAAAAATGATAAAGCGAAATATCAACAGAGACATCAAAATGCGAAAAGGCTACACAGCAAGAGATACTGTTTTGTAAACCTTAACTTTCTTAAACACTGAAGATCGTTGGGTCGTTTATGTCCTGGCTTCAAAGTAATCCTCAACAGTATTATATGTATGTTAATTTAAAACAGCCTGTACATTTAACAATTATAATTTACATTGCCTTATATAGAAAATATGGTAATAATACAGGGTGACCCAAAAAAAAAAAAAAAAAACGGGCCCGCGCGCGTACAAAACGTGCGCGTGCGGGCCCGTTTTTGTTGGGTCACACTGTAGGCCTATTAATGAAATACAAAAATGTCTGTATCTCAAAAACTAGTGCTACAGACAAGTAAGTGTGATATTTGGATTGAGCAGGCCTCATTTGTGTACAATCAAGAGAAAATGTTTGGCACCAATGTCGTGAAACATTCTAAATCCACATATCTAAATTAAACAGTAAATGTAAAGCCTAACGAATTAATTCACTAAAAGGAAAGAAGAATGGTAAAAAAAAAAAAAAACAGTGCGGTCACAATAGCGTCATACTAGCTAAACAAGAAATCCCCTTTTTCTACTTCGTCTGCATAAGTGTAACGCTTTCACGTTTACTAGTAAAGCCTACTGCATCAACTACACGCGTTTCAAAAAAATAAAACGTGTACTGTATTTCTTAGAAAACCTTGAGATACGCACACTGCTTAATGACCTAGATTTAATATTTCATTAATGTCATTATATACACTGCGGAAACTAAAAGACAGACGGGCTTAGAAGAGCGAGAGAGAGAGAGATGTACGGAGGAACGCATGCAATACTACCACAGTCTCGCCATATAAAATTAATGCCACCCCACGCGAAAGGCACGCAGGCTTGCTTTTTTCAAATAAACAGGGACAAAAAACACTACCAATACGAGGTTAGGTTTTAAAAAACATGGTTAATGCTTATTAGGAAACATGACCCAATACTGTTTTACGTCTGAAATCCCGACTTTAGCCTGACAGTACAGAAGACACCCCATCGTATAGAAGTGAACGGGTGGTAGAAGAAAATACACATTTTGAACGCAGCCACTTAGCTCCATTAAACTTATATATTTGGGTGCCTTAGGACTTGCTGACAAAGAATATGTTAGGTGTTAAGCAAATAGTCTAATAATTAACAAATTATAGCCAAAATATTATATTGGTGTTGTCTGACAACACAGGATCATATTTGCTCATAATGGCGTGTTTGGACACTGCTTTAGAGGAAATGAGGCCACCACGTTAAATCCGATATGATTGGCTAGAATTATATGTAAGGCGAAACATGATTAGTCGACTGCAAATACTATTTTTGGTTGTTAAGGGAAACGGTAGGAAGGGTACTTTTTTCAAATGCTTTTGTAAACATGGTCTTATTGGCTAGACCATTTAATATAGTCAATTAGGAGCGTCGGTTCAGTGCCACCTTTTTGAAATTTAACTGTGTAGAAGCAAGTGCGTTGAGAACCGGTTCATATTTTTCTAATGAAAGCCTGGGACAGAGGCAGATCGGAATTGTGCCATAACTCATCGCCAGTCAACGTATTTGTTTAATGTTTCCGTGAATTGTGGTAAGCTAGACATATTTGATCTCTTTTAGATGAAAATTGAATGTGAATTGATAATTTATGTCTGTATGTGTGTGGTTCAGTAGCAAACATGAGGCAAAGCCTAGATGTTGCTCCCCCATGAACAAAACTTGTCGGAGAGGAGTATAACTGCATGCTTACACACATATTGCAATAATAATATATGTCAATACAAAGATCCTATCTATAAATTGTGTACATACAACTTGTGATTACATTTGATTGTGATTCCTGGTTCACTTTGTAGTTGAATCAGGATATCTATTATTGACAGGAATTAATACATATTTTTAAAAGTTACACTTGACTTATTAAGATAGCCTTATAGAGTGTTCTATGTATGTGAGTGTCACAGTGTTGTAAAGTATTGTGGATTAAATTACATTTTTTATCTGTCTGTTGGTTGTTGTGAACATACACTTCATCATTATCATAACCCTAGACATTCAACGTAGTCATCACAATATTCCAGAATGAGTCTGACTGAGGTATAAATGTGGTAGCAAAGTAAGGTCATCTGTAATACACCACACTTATTAGATACAGATACCTTCACAGCTGATCTCAGTCAGTACACTAAGTCCCTTATAAATATTTATAACATCCCACTTTACCACAACCAAAAATTTTGTTTGTTTGTTTGTAGGGCTGTGTTATTAACATAGTACATGTCACTTATATTTGCTTACAATTTAAGGCAAAGTTTTTTTGTTTTTTTTTTTAAGGCGGACGACCTATTTTTATCACCCCGTGTAAATAAAATAAATTTTTTTTTTTTAATTCGTTCGTTCGTTAGTTACTGTCGTTGCATTCTGGAGAATCAAGGGCCTAAAGCCATACCTTTGCCTCATATTGGCAGGGATTTGTTAATTCACTCTTGCCTCATTGATGAACCTTAAGTTCACTCTTGTACATTCATGTGGTAGTTTGACAACTAATACAATGTTCCGTCGACATACCGGTACTCATCAAGCCTATTCGGGACTCGTCCAATAGACATGATGACCGGTACCTCTTGTTGTCAGCCCTGCGCCATCGAACAGTGACTTGTTCCACTCTAAGATGTCAGCTGAGTCAAACTGTAAACATTAATGTCAGTCAAAGCACCATTCGCAGACGTTTACATGAATTTGGACTGGCTGCTCGACGTCCTGCAGTCAGAATCCCTCTTACTCCTGCTCATCGCAGTGCCCGTGTTGCTTGGTGTCGCGAGCACATCCGATGGACAAGGCAACAATGGAGTCAAGTTCTCTTCACTGATGAATCTCGCTTCACTGTGTCATTCAATGATGGCAGGATTCGAGTTTGGAGACGACCAGGAGAGCGATTTACTGATGACACAATTCGAGAGGTGGATCGTTATGGTAGGTGTTCTGTCATTGTCTGGGGAGGCTTCTACAGACACGGCAGGACTCCACTCTACATCATCCAAGGCAACTTGACCGGCCCAAGATACCAGAACGAAATCTTGAGACCAATTGTTCAGCCTGCTTTGGAGGCCATAGGTGGTAATGCCATCCTCCAAGATGATAACGCTCGACCCCATCGAGCTCGTGTGGTGAATGGGTTTATTCAGCAACATGGGATCATCAGGATGGCGTGGCCAGCTCATTCACCTGACCTTTCTCCGATTGAGCACCTCTGGGATGTCCTTGGTCGAAGATTGTCAACAAATCACAGCTGACTGCATTTCTGCTTCAGGAATGGCAAGCTGTTCCTCAGGATACCTTCGGACCCTTGTGGACTCGATGCGTCTACGCTGTCTTGAATGCCTTGCTGCAAACGGTGGTCATACCCGATTCTGAAATGTCTATTTGTCCACTATCTATTGTGTGACTTTTGAAAAGGGGGGTGACACACTTCCCAGCTTCATTGCGTTTGAATGTGTGTTTCCATTTCTTTACGTGACATGTCAATTTGGTATTCAATAAATGCCGTTTTGACTGATACCAATTACGTTTATATCAGATTTGTTTTATGGTTTCAACCAAGGTTTTTCTAAGTGGCCCTTGACTTTTGACGAGTAGTATATTACCCAAATACTTTCATTGTTCCATGCTTAGAGATCTACTATTTGGAACTTGCTAGACCGCGAACTGCTCTTTTTCACATTATCACATTTATGTTAATACCATGTAGCGGAATTCTTTACTCAAGTGTATGTCAAAACTACATAAAGCACTTCTTTCATCGGAAGCCTGCACTGCATCTTGAGCTCTGGTAGCATTTTAAATTTAAATATACAGTTTATTGATATTCAAATGAGTGTAATGATTATATTGTCCATCGAGAATTCTTGTTTACCTACAACTTTAAAGTCTTACGGCTATAGCTCGCTTGAAAGAAATCTTTACTTTTTTGTTAACATCTTAATGCTACGAACCATATTATGTGCACTTGTAAGTGCTTCCCTTCATAATATGTCTCAGCCGGTGTCCAAACATATAACTTTTAACATCATACCTGTTATTTGCTAGAACTCTTAAAATTATTGCTGTAACAACAGTTCACATGTTAATCTTACTTTGTTAACATCACAGTTATTTATAACATGTACTTTTATTAACAGTTTAAATGTTTCTCTTTGTTCGCTAACATCACAGTTACTGATAATATGTACTTTTATTAACAGTTCAAATAATTTTCTCAGAATGTGGCAAGGATAAGTGCCTGCTTTTTTCACCCTGTGAAAATAAAGATTTTCGTTCGTTCTTGCGTTCATTCGTTTGTTAGCTTGTTCGTCCTAAACTGGTCATTGCTTGTAAGTTTTAAAATGTTTACTTAATGTAAACATAAACTACTGTCTACTTTATTCGTACGTATTTTGTGTGTGTGTTAAGTACTTGATTTTCAGACATACCAGAGTGTACGAGACTTGTTAGTGAATTATGGAGTTAAACAACATTGAGCAGATACAAGTGTTCCGTATAGATCATATTGCATCTGCAGCCTTAACCTAAGGAATTGTATTGGTCACATTCATTGAAATAGAATGTACCTGTGCTGTTGCAAAATACGTGGCGCGAACTGCAGAACTGGGTGGACATTGCACGTGGATCAAGGACAAGAGATGGATAGGAAATATCAGTGTGCACCATCAAAACAAGAGACAGGAAAGAAAATATCAGTGTGCACCATCAAGACAAGAGACAGGAAAGAAAATATCAATGTGCACCATCAAGACAGGAAAGAAAATATCAGTGTGCACCATCAAAACAAGAGACAGGAAAGAAAATATCAGTGTGCACCATAAATACAACAGACAGGAAAGAAAATATCAGTGTGCACCATCAAGACAAGAGATGGGCAGGACATAAAATATCAGTGTGCACCATCAAGGCAAGAGATGGACAGGAAAGAAAATATCAGTGTGCACCATTAAGACAAAAGACAGGAAAGAAAATATCAGTGTGCACCATCAAGACAAGAGTCAGGAAAGAAAATATCAGTGTGCACCATCAAGACAAGAGACAGGAAAGAAAATATCAGTGTGAACCATCAAGACAAGAGACAGGAAAGAAAATATCAGTGCGCACCATCAAGACAAGAGACAGGAAAGAAAATATCAGTGTGCACCATCAAGACAAGAGACAGGAAAGAAAATATCAGTGTGCATCATCTAGACAAGACAAGAGACAGGAAAGAAAATATCAGTTTGAACCATCAAGACAAGAGACAGGAAAGAAAATATCAGTGTGCACCATCAAGACAAGAGACAGGAAAGAAAATATCAGTGTGCACCATCAAGACAAGAGACAGGAAAGAAAATATCAGTGTGCACCATCAAGACAAGAGACAGAAGACGTTGGAGATTCATCTTTGCAGCCGACCTTCGATATGAGGATGGCACCTGATGATGATGAATTATGTGAGATTCTACTAACGAATTTGTTCCTTTTATTATTTTAAAATATACCAAGTATACAAATATCTTTTTGAATACGCAATTTGACAAGAATAAAGCAAACTATTACTACTTTGGTACACCTATAAGTTATAGCTTGTATTAAAAATACAAATCTTCAAGTAATCATCGACGTTTACCTTTGTGGCAGCTGTAACGCTCTCTAAAAAGCATTGTACTGAAATTTTATATTTTAATTTGTAGCTTTGTTCCTGAATGGAATATTAACTTTAAAAACTAGGGTCACTCGATCAACCAACCTTCAAGGTAACGTTTGAGCGCTTTAGCTTTTTGCACAACAGAGGCTTACGTGAATAAATACACTTAACCCTCGATGTACGCGTGAGCTATGGTCTTCAGAAACCTCGTGTACATGGAATTCGCGTGAATGGGGTTTAAGAAGCTATAGATGGAGCCGCGCTGGTGTAATGGATACGGCGTTGTACTGGCGACCAGGTTTTCATGGTTCAAACCCGGGCGTCAGCGTTTGAAGGAATGTTTACGACCGGAAATTCTACTGAATAACCTGAACGGCTCCTGCACATAAATCCCGTGTGGATGGGAAGGAGCGAAGCTCCTAACCGGGTTGGAAGGAAAGTCCACTGACCCCCCCCCCCCAGCCTCGCAATGACATGTCATTGGGGTAAAACAGCTGGAAAGCTTGAGTGCCGCTGGTTAGAGAAAAAAAAAAAAGCTATAGAAAATGATGGACTAGGTTCCAGGCTAAATGAAAGCTCGTTTATTTACGTTTCTATGTATGAATGTACGTATTCAAAACACGGTGGCGTCACGCTCCAGTGTACTCAGCTGTAAATGGATACTTTACTCTGCTCTTGAGTTAGGGAAGGCAAAGGCAACGAGGATGGGCACTAGTCATTGCATCTCTCGAAGCTGGCCCCAGTATAATAAGTCTCTAACACTGCACTCCCCTATGGCAGTATCTGCGTAGAAACTACCTTGACCTTCAACACAGCTTCTTACACCACGTGATGGCATATTCACTTGTTTCCCTTAAAAAAAAGCAATACCCACATTACACAACGAGATTTTCTATCACGTAAACCGAGGATAGCACGTCACTGCAACGGAATGAACGTGCTGTTTTGAAATGTCTTTTAAAAGTGGTTCTGTTGCGACAATACTGGGGAAGTTAGAAAATTGTTGTGTGAAATTATTTTAAAGGAAAATATGCAATAGCTCCGTTAGTATTTATGCTACAGTGTAAAACAGGGCTTTGGAGCAGGGCCTGGAGCTGAAGCTCGAAGCAGTGGAACAGCGGGATATTACTCGGAGCGGGAGTTAAGTCAGAGCACCGATAGTTTTGACTTATCCACTCGTCCAGTTTCTTCTTCTTCTTCTTCTTTTCATATTCAGTTCGTTAAAAACAAATTTCCCATACCCTTTCAGGGTTAACTTAAATTGGAAAAATAATTTCTAAATTTGTAAGTGATGAACAAAATTGTACACAGAACAGCTTTGGTCTTTATTCAAAATAAGAAGATATTTGAGTTATTAAAATGTTGGCAGCACTGACATTTTTTAATTATAAATGTCTCTTTGTTAAAAAAAATGTCAAATTGATTTCCAAGCACATCAGTTCTTGTCGATCAAGCATCAGGTTTACATTTTTATTTATTAAAAAATAAATAAATGATCAATTTTAACGCTTAAGTGGAAAGTCGTAAGTGGTAATACCAGTGTGTCACAAGCAGGTACATCGTAAAACGCATGTAATACTTCATATGTTTATTACTGTTGAAAGGCCTTAACATAAATCATTTGGCTGCGACAGAAGACCAGCAGATTTACCCTTTGGTATCAACACATTGTGACGGAAATAGATCCCAATAACGTCTTTACATTTGAACTTGAAACGCCAAAATTTGGGCTTCTGGGAACAGCAAAATGGAGAGTTCGGCCACGTGCATGGAGGAATAGGAAGTTTTATGACGAGATTAAACAATGTCATTTCAAGATGACTAAAACCAATGTCGCTACAGTAACGGCCCCATGCTCCGTAAGGAACGAAAAAGGAATGATGATGATGAATTCTTCAGAAGATGAATTTGAAACGGAATAGGATAAACACGAAAGAGACCGGCGGGTTTCTGGGATCCATATTTGTAATGAGGCATTCAGGGTCGTGCACATATGACGTCACACAGCTTTTGCCACTTTAAAACCCGCCCCTCCCCGCCCCCCTCCCCCCCCCCACACCGTCACATTTCGTCAAAAAAATCCAGAATTTTTTATTATGTGACGTCACAAATATCTGAAACCCCCCTCCCACTCTTTTTTTCTTTCTCTCCAAATTTTTTTTACTACTGAAAAGAAAGAATGGCATAAGGAAAACCCAGACTCCGATATTGCAGAATCATTCTATAAGAAGAGACCAAGTGATAATTTTCAGACTAAGAACCAGCCATTGCAGACTCAAATACCATCTGTACAACAAATTGAAAATCGGACAAACAGATATGTGCTCATGTGAGTAGGACAAGCAGATATGTGCTCATGTGAGTAGGACAAACAGATATGTGCTCATGTGAGTAGGACAAACAGATATGTGCTCATGTGAGTAGGACAAACAAACATTAGAACAAGTATCCCAAAACTGTCGGCTCCACGAGAGGAGCAGGGCGGCAGCATAATATTTTTCCAACCCAGTTAAGGGAGAAACTGTACGGTGACGAGAGAAGCCTGAGACGGAATTTTTAAGCTTTATAAGAGAGATAGATGTGTGTTACGTATAATGGAAATATAGCCTGCCGTAATCTGACAGTCTTTGTTATCCCGTTAGCGTGCTATGACTTGCTAGCAAAACCATGCATTTTTCTGCCTGTCTTACTCACACAAGGTTATTTTTCATCCACGCCTCTTTTCCTTGAACATAAACAAACGAAGCGTTTACAAACTTTTGTGACCTGCCAGTCATAACTGGTAGCGAATCAGGTTTGTTTATCGTCTTATCACGCGAGCTTATCTGTCAATCATACGATACCTGACAGACCGCACGTGAAGAACCAAAGACCCTTTGAAGTTCGTACTCAGGGCCTGGGCTCTTTGATCTTCAGAAGCGGGCATTCGCGCGGGCAAAATCTTCGAGAGACCCGTTAGACGTGAGATTAGCAACACCCGACAGAGCGACCGTAAAGCTTTTATCTTGGGAACTCCGTATCTGACTCTCTCGATACACATGGTAACGTGAAAAGTAACATCATCTATAGATCAGAGAACCATGATGATATATAAACTGTGTTTTTTGAAACCTGCTATCAGTTTTCACTCAGAATTTTTGGATAGTCTAAGCATGTAGTCTAGAACCATTGTGGAAGATGTGTTAATAGCATTCGTGGGGATTGCCATTCTAATTTTCTGGAAAAAGAAATTAGTGCTTACGTGTTAAAGTGTTAAGATTTTACCTTTATAATTCACTTGGTTTTTCTAGCTGTTAAAACTAGTGAAATAAATAACGCGTAGCTATTTCATATGAGATGTGCAGTTATAATGTTAATTTTCACCACCCGCTATCTCACACAAGAAGAGACGGTTTTAGTTCACTGATCTATATGCTATGCGCGACTGATAGTGACAGAAAAGAATTCACGTTTTATTTCATTGTGCGTATTTATTATGTGACTATTATTTAATATCATACGACTAAACTAACAGACGCCGACAATTTAATAGCTATTAACGACAGGCGATATTTATGTAAAGGCGCGCATGGATAATTGAATAATAATTAACATTGTACGCTTGATCGTTGACCGGGAGCGGGAGCGGAAGAGTTGCATATCTCAACCCAACCTGCACTCGCTAAGCGACGCGCGATAGGACAGGCTAAAGACACCGTGTGCCTTTTAAATTTAATCAGGACTGACGGAGTGGATACGAGATCGTCTTGTCCCCGTCTGTGTGCATATATGTAGCTATATAGAATAGTAGCATTTTTCCATAAATGTTTTTTATATATTTCTGCAGACGTGATCAAGGGCGTCCATCGGTCTTTTCTTCATTTACTGATTGGTTAATGGTGTCTTTTTCTTGGCTGTGCGTCATCAATTTTATTTGTGAGCCAAAGATACATGAGAAACATTTTAACTTGTAAATTGAACTGGACTTACAAAACCCTGCATTATTTTTTCAATTTTATCAGCCCACTGGGGTGTGAAACCAATAACATTATCCCCGATTTCTGACAGTCGTACTCAAAGTGTAGCATCTAGAATTTACGCTGTTTCAGAATCGGCTCTCACCATAGAGCCAGCCGATAGGATTATCATCATCATCCATTGTAACATTTTTAGCAACCAGATGTTTCCCAAAACTGAAAGTATTTTCCTCCTTTTTTTAACTGTGAACCTCAAGAGCACGTTTTTGCTATACTAACTATTCGCGGTGACAATTTGTTCATCCAGGGAAAATTAAAACACCAGATTCGGCGTCCACCTCACTAGTCTTTGATTTGTTAGAGGACGGACTGGGGCCAATTTGGGAAATAAAAAACACCTGGCAATTTTATATTCAGGATAATTGTATTTCCAAGGGATATCACCAAGAGCAGGTAAGCGTGATTGAGTGGCCACTGTGTGGTGATTTACATTGATACACCGATAAAATTAGTGGTATTTATAACGATAAAATAATGTAGAAATAAAAATAGTGGAGTTGTGATGCTTCTTCTTCGCCCACGCCACATCTTGTTGATTTTAGCAGACAGTATTGTAGAGTAAATAGTACTATCGTTTCTAATGTCCTTGAAAAACTATTTATAACATTTTGAGACGAAAGGCGTATTCGTCTAGAAGGAGTGAGAGAGGAGCGACAGAAAAATGATACACTGTCACGCGTTGGTATGAAACACAAATTGGCAGCGAACGCGTCGGGTATTGATAGGCCTTAACGTAGGGTAACGTAGGGAGATCTTTCAGACTGCAATAATTGGAGAGGAATCACTCTTCTCTCAGTTCCCAGCAAAATACTAGGCAGGATAATTATACAGAGAATTTCAAAGGCAGTAGATTACAAACTGAGGAAAGAACAAGCAGGATTTAGAAAGAACAGAAGATGTGTAGACCATATATTCACTCTCAGGAACATTATAGAGCAGTGCTCAGAATGGCAAAGACAGCTTTACATAAATTTTGTTGATTTTGAAAAGGCTTTTGACAGCATACATAGGGACAGTTTATGGAAAATACTGAGGGCTTATGAAATTCCAAGCTGCATAGTGTCAATCATAAAAAGCCTCTATGCCAACTTTACGTGTAGTGTTGGGCAGAGCAACCTAACCTTCGAGGTGAAGACAGGAGTACGACAGGGATGCCCCTTATCAACCACTCTATTTTTAACAGTCATAGACTGGGTGATGCGCCAGACAACAGAGGGCAGTCCAAGAGGAATAAGATGGACTACATTTTCAACATTGGAAGATCTGGAATATGCAGATGACATTGCACTGCTGGCACATTCACATCAACACATCCAGGAAAAAACGGATAGACTTAATAAATTTAGCCAGCAGGTGGGCTTGAACATCAATTTAAAGAAGTCTGAGGTCATGACGCTCAATGTGAGCAACCCTGAGCCCATATCAGTAAGGAATCAGCAACTGGTACAGACAGATACCTTCACATACCTAGGAAGCATAGTAACACCAGACGGTGGGGCAGGCAAAGACATCAACATCAGAATGAATAAGGCAAGAACAGCCTTCTATAGCCTAAATAACTTCTGGAAGTCCTCCCAATACAGCACAAGCACAAAATTAAGATTATACCAGAGTTGCGTGCTTTCTGTGCTTCTCTATGGTGCGGAATGCTGGAGAGTCACAGAGAAGGAAATGTCAAAATTGTCCTCTTTTCACACAACATGCCTAAGAAAAATTCACCGAATCTTTTGGCCGAATACCATCACCAACCAAGATCTGCTTACTCGTAGCGAGCAAGAGGACACGCATACCATCATAGCTGGCAGACGCTGGAGCTGGGTTGGTCATGTCCTCAGAAGAGACCCCGATGCCATCACAAAAACAGCTATGCTTTGGACCCCTGAAGGAAAGCGAAAGAGAGGCCGACCAGAAACAACTTGGCGGAGGACTGTGGAGGCTGAGATGCAAAGAATGAACCAGAGTTGGGGCACTGTACGAAGGATGGCCACCGACCGTGCAAAGTGGAATCAATTTGTTGTTGCCCTACAAGACGCCACTAGGCGTGATGGCCACTGACTGCTTTGACGGTCGGTGGTTAAGGATCGAAGAAGAAGAAGAACGTACGGTAAAATTAAATAGAACATGTTTGAAACAAATCAAAACGTAACCCTTTTCCGCATAACATGTTTGAAGCAAAAATCTATGTAAGGCCAATATTTGTTCGTTCTATAGTCACACAGTGGAAATGTATACACACAGACAGCGCATTGGCTGCCAAGTAGTACATTTTATGACGTAACGGCCTAGTGGTTTCAGTTTGAACAACGAGAGAGAGAGGGGAAA